>JAVTVY010018600.1:0-81711 GCA_036873755.1 Hanleya hanleyi
AATTATCAACACCAGTTTTATCAGACTGTAGTAACTTACAAAGTGAATGACAGGTACACGATTCACACAAACGGACGAACCCACGAGGAGATGAATGGGTGTGAATGGACTGGTGCCGCAAGACGGTACATCTTCGGGAAATTTATGACCTATTCCAAGGTTTTTAGCGTGACATGTACATGATCAGATCAGGGCATTTGCAGCATTTCTGTTCTTCATTCAATACATAGTACTGTTCATACGCCCGATGATATGTACTTTTGTTGCTAACATTATGCAAGTTTTGTTGTTAAAAAAATAAAACTGAACGTACTTGTAGGCCTACTCGTTTGAAGCAGCAGACATTATATAAATTTAGTTGACCTAGATTCTGCATTGAAGATCAACCATTGAAACGCGGAAAACAACGAATTACGTCAATTATACAGTATTTTCGCCTGCATGTTGTCTGATCGTACTATTTTTGTTTATCTGATGATGCTAAACAATAATGATCTTGTGAACTTTGGGATAGGCCTAGGTCATAAATTTTCTGAAGATGTACCATTTTGCGAGGACAGGACCGGATAGCTCTGGTTTCGAGATTGAGGTGGAACCCGACTACAGAAGCAAGGCCCACTGCAATGCATTGCAATGGGGAACCCCGTTATTTCAAGTGTGTCCAAAGAAAAGATTCAAGATTTCGTCGGGAACCATGACGATCCCTATTGGAAATACTATGAGTCGTGGGTTCCCCATATGACAATTATTTGGCGGGAGATTTCACGTTGCGCTCATAGACCTCCGTCTGATCGACGGAGGTAAAAAACTGAGGCAATTTATTTTTATTTAAACGGTAAAGTTCATTATTCCAAAAAAGCAGATTTGTTTGATGAAAACTGAGCGAGTTATTAGCGCGTGATTTTGAGGACTATACTTTTTTAAATGACATCATTTATCTTTAAATGAATCGATTCTTGTAATTCGAGAAAGTTATTTATTTATCTAAATTCCTTGATTCAAGGGCTTTCAGAAAATGTATATATTGTATGGATACAAAAAAGCACTGCCCCGTAAGTAAGCGAAATTGTGATACGTACACATACGCAACTGAGACCCGATACAGTAACCTTAACCCTGGGGTAGGCACCGTATGAACCCATGTACTTCAAGATCCTGATGGAGCTCATATGCACAGTCACAAGCAAAGCGTGACTGAGATACATCATTCTCTAGATGACGACTTTACAACGAATATTATGGATTAAGAATACTGATCAACGATACGGATTTTATATGTTTGGAACATCAGGAATTCTTGCCGGCATCAATGAAAACTGTTGACCGCTTCTCTCTTGCAGGAAACTAGCCTATGTTTATGTATACTATGATTGTCGTTTTGAATCTGGTGCTAATACTGTTATATGAAATATGAAATACGGCTTTGGATTATGGACGCGGATTTTTTTTTATGGACGACGGTTGAATTATTAATGACGAACCAGACGCTTGTAATACAATTATTTCCTTGTAAACGTACAGAAAGTACTTGCAGGGAACTCTTTCATCTCTGACAAACTTTCATCCATATCTATTCCACTACAAAGGGACTTGAAGGTTGTTCAGAGGCGATGAGGCAGAATATTTTCACATTTAGCTGTCAAATGCTAAAACTATTGCCCACACTGTAAAAAGTGGAAACATGTTTAACGTTTCATTTTGAGATGGTAACATGTTAGATGCTTCATAATGCTACATGTTTCATCCTATTTTTCCACAAAAACATGTCTCATAGACGTAACGATGTAACTATTTGAGAGTTGTGACATGTTTCAATCGCGCTGGCGTCTCACATAACGGTCCGAAAAGCTGTTTGAAACATCAACGCTGAAACACGTGCAACCGAGTTGCATGACGACATGTGTCAAGAAAAGCGGAGTACAAAAGGGATAGTGCTGTCTGATGCATGGAATTACATACCAGGTCTTCACACACTTCGACAGAGAGCTTTAGCATTTTGCAAACAAAGATATGATTACCACTGGCTTTCAGATATTTATTTCTGGTCTTTAGCGACCCGGAAGATATATGTCGAAATTGTGGATTAATCGACTGAGCATTTTAATTGAATTATTTGCATAACAATTTATCTCAACCAGGCCTAGAGGCCTGCCCAGGCGCCATTTCACTCTTTATATGTCTTTGCTCATTGAGATAGAGGTCTGAAACTTCTCACAACATCAGCTTAACTAAAAAGTGTGATTTTTTTTTTTGCAAGATAGCCGCTTGAAGACTGCACAGTTACGTCATATTCCAAATATGCATTTTTTATCGATTTTTTTGTAAGATTTTCCCAGCCCAAATTTTGACTCTTTACTGGAACCCGACATGGCCGACATTTTGAATTTAGGAGTATTCGCTCAAAACATATGGTCATATTACGGCACACCAACAAAATACATAGCAATGTTGCCAGAATAAAAGTGACACTTATGGGGCACTAATGTGAGCAGCACTGAAAGAAATAACAACTGTGTTCTCCGTGTGATCAAAGGTACATTCAGTATTTTGAATTGTGAATGTGTAGCGCACCAGGAGATTTTTTTTAACAGAGTCAATACGATTGCGTACGTCATTACAGCGTTGGACGGGATTCGGCCTTAGTGGCATATATAAATCAGAAGGAGACAGAATGGACATTATTTTTCATACGTATTGGAATATTGAATAGTGTTCAGTGTCAACAATGTTTCTACTTCATCCCACAATGTGATCACTGTTGCAAAACTCGAGACGAATCCAGCCCTCTAGCCCTGATTTTAATAATCATCTGCGATCCGTATTCCATACCCCAAAATAGAATGAAATTACAGCCACCCGGAAACAGAAATAGTTAATGGCGAGTAGCATGTCAGGAAAAATAACAAAGGCAGTATCATTCAGCAATTCCATATTTGTAGGCCTAAGTAATACAGTACCCATGTTCAAAAATGTTTCCAGTGTGCCGGATTAGACATGGAATACAATATGGGATAATACTTTATCACAGATCAGACAATGTCGTGTCAACGGACCAATATGGCAAGTTGAGACTTGAGTAAATTATCTTTAACTTTTAAGTGTGAATCCGTGATATAAATGAATCAAACCTTGAGCACATTATTGTTATATGAACAATTTTCACTCTATGGTAACGGGGTTCACATCAGGGATTCTGATGTACCAATCATGCATCTGTTTGAAATCATTATTAGGTTTGAGTTAACCTGAAGAGCAGTCTGTTTTATGTGTTTCTGTATATGGTTATTGCTTGTTCATACAATACATGTTCCTGAGTTTGACGTTCAACGAATATAAGAGAATAAAACTTGATGTATGTTGATTTTTGATGAATGTTTTCGTTTCAGTAGCGGTATCATGCACATGCCAGTCTGACAGTCTCCTGAAACACGTAATGGGGTGTAGACTGTTTTGAAACACTTCCAAGTTTGAGACATGCACAGATCCGTTTCACTTGTGACATGTCTCAAAAGTTGGGACAAAGTCATGTTTGGGCTTAGACGTTTCATTTTGAAACATGTAGTCGGCTCTAACATGTTTCAGCTTGAGACATGTGTACACAACACGTTTCAAAATGTAGAACGTTACATGTTTCAAACGAACACGTGCTTGAAGACATGTCTCATATTGAGACATCATTAACTCATGTGAAAAGGACACGTGTTTCAATTTGAAACATGAAGCCGTTTTAATATGAAACATACACGTACTCACATGTCCCAAAAGTTGGGACAAAATCATGTTTCATTTTGAAACGTTAAACATGTCACCAATTTTTACAGTGCAATAGCAGCTATGAATAATGCTTGAATACATCATACAAAAAGATAACATGGTACAGATATTACGGTTATAAGATTCTTTATTTATTTGCCCCGTCTGTCGAAATATTCGTTGGAATTTACTGAATGAAAACATACAGCGACCAACTCATCATTTCGCACTGATCTGGCGTTGATAATATTATTGGAGCGAGGGAGGACTACGTTGTCAGCGGCTTCCACTCCAGCACACTGTCACTAAAAGACATGTATTTGGGTCGCGCGTGCTCCGAACACTGTTCCTTGGCATCCTACGTGTGGTCATCAAAGTGTGTAGATGATGGACACCACGAAATCGTCCGCGCTCTCCACGTTACCTAGGGGCCGTGTGGTCATATCATCCAAGTTGCCACATGAACAGGTACAAT
This sequence comes from Hanleya hanleyi, assembly GCA_036873755.1. Lineage (NCBI taxonomy): Eukaryota > Metazoa > Mollusca > Polyplacophora > Lepidopleurida > Hanleyidae > Hanleya > Hanleya hanleyi. The sequence goes on from JAVTVY010018600.1 coordinate 4,229, forward strand.
AAAAGCGTGCCTGAGATACAACACATATCACGAATCGTTAGATTCTTGGTATGTGCTTTAAAATAGGTTAACCAGAAGACTATTCTGTGAAGTCATGTGACGCAGTCAGTATGTCGGCACCTCTTCCCAATTCCCTTATATGTGTTGTAATTATAATAATACATGCATCTGTATTATATAAAAATATAATAATAAAATGACCATGGGCATATTATCATGGTTAAACGATACATTCACTTTGTGGGAAATTCACTTTTGTATTCAATCGCTGACAATCAGCGGATGAAATTTCTGAAAATATAGGTCTTCGCTTTTCTATAACGGGCAACCATTCCAATCAAGCTTCTCTTAGCCTACAGGGGTAAAAGCGTTCGGCATGCAGTGTTTTCTCGTATAATATCGGTCTACTAACCTTTGGATCGCGTTACATAGCGTTCCTGACGCGTTTTATATTCGTTTCGTTTGCTTCTTAAAGAACGTGTTTATACCTCGCAAAACCGTTTAATGAGGGAAATGGGTTCTGATAAATGAAATATTCATGACTTCGTAAGCCATATTGAATGCGTTTTGTTTTCTGTAATCGTTTGTAACGCGTTTATAAGCGTTTGCATTTAGTTACGTTCGTGTTTCGTGAAGTCAAACTAAAGAAAAATAAGCGGACGCCGAACGCGCTTATTGATGTTATAAAAATAAGGTCGTAAGAGTATGGACGCGGGAATTCTTTGATGAATGACTGCTGAATATTGGACGACGGGTTAGACGCTTGTATATATTGACAACATAATGAAAATTCAAAAGATTTTTTAAATTGATTTTCCGCATCATCGTAAAATCAAAGATATAACTGGTAACGATATTGCTTCAGACATGTTTCTGTTAGAAACAAACATTGCTTGTTTATTGTGAAAATATCAGTTTTTCACGTCGAAATTGATAATAATATCGGTAGACGTCATGTAGTAATACCTTGACGTCATCTCGAAATCTTGAATATATTCCTAGTTTATGCTGATAATAATACTCACTCAACCTTTACAGAAACTGCATGAGTTCTTCTACTTTCCTTCATCAACCACAACGAATATGCCGAGTTTACATATGAACATTTAAATTGACCAGTCAAATGTCTAAACACTGAAAGACATCCAGCAATGCACGGTTATTTCTATGAAGTTCATTTCATAAAGATTGGGAACAACCTGGAAATGATATGACCATTTATATACCTATACCTGTTTACAGATGATGAGAAATAATGCTCGATATCTAGACTGCGTGCTTCAGTCCTTCGAAACGTATACATTTGCGGGGATTGATTTATAATATGGCAGTGTGCCTAACCTCACAGGACCTACGAAGTAGTGTTTCCATGGTCTTAGACGTCATTAGGGACTTGTTTTTGCCAATCTCGATGTTTATAGGTCAGCTAACTAGGTCAAATTTTCATCAAAAGTACGTCAGCTCAGAACTTGCTGGTAACAGTCCCCTGATGCACGTTCATGCCAAAAATCAAGGTTCTAATGTCAACGGTTCTGCTTATTTTGTCGGAGAAAGGATCCAGATGGACTGACCCACTCACTCATTACCGGGCAATTTGCAAATGAGAGCCTACTCTGAAGAAATAAGCCATATTTAGCGCTATTCCAGCTGGGCATATCAGTGTCAACTAAAACAGTTATATCTTTCTTGAATCCAAACACTGAACATGCTGAATGAGTGGAACCACTATGGGTGAAAATTGACAAGCAATCGTCGATTCGAACAATTCATTAATTCAGAATGAGGACCACGATTTAAGTAGTGCAAAGCTGGCATTTCCAATGCTGACGTCTCATTGAAGAAAATTGTAAATGCGCTTGAAAAAAACCTAGATAATGTTTTCCTTAATATTTCAAGCACAAAGTCAGTGAAGCTATTTTACAAGCCGAATAGTCTCCTAATCGAACAACGTGTGATCCTAGTTTATCATCACAGGTTTCAGATTTTCCGAAAAAAAAATTGCGCTTCGCAACATGGATAAATTCAAAATGGCAGCCATATGAGGTTGACAAGTTGAAAGTCCATCATGAGTCAAACTACGTCATAGGCAGGTTGACAGCAAATTGATAATGGCCGTCAAATTTTCATTCCTGTGTCTTCGTCTAATTCAAAGCATTATAACTCCGAAGTAGTAACTCGATCCCTTGAGGTATATTTGGCCATGCATGTGTGGTCATTGAAGCTCAAGTTTTGTTCGTCTTGTATCCATTTCAATAGGTCAGTGTATGTTACTTAGGTCACTTACGTCAAACGTCCTCAAACCATGGAATATTGAATTTGATTAATTTAAATGCAACCCTGGCGTGGTACTATCCGTCTTGTTTTGAAGTACTCAATGTGCCGCCCGACTCTTTGCGTCGTAAGGGATCTGCATTACACTAGCAGAAAGCCGTTGGAACGTATCTACATGAAAGCTACTCTTGGCATCACATTCAGACCCGAAAATACGGTAGATTCTTGAATGTAGCTTTAGTATCTGAGCCGCGCGTTAATTGTGTTTGTTCATGTGGAGATTATGAAGCTACCACACGGCCCCTCGCACCAGCTTAAGCAGAATTAGAAATGCTGATTCGGGAGCTTTGATGATGAATCGGCTCAAACAAATATCTCATCTGACGTTAATTGATGAGCATCGTGGACGTTTGATAGATTAACCCGCCTCAACATGGGGTAAACCTGTTAAATGCAAGAATACACAGAAAAAGTGTTATGCCCGACGGCGTACGGCTTGAATTTCCCACCGAAACAATAAACCAACATGTATTTGTCGAATGACATGTACAGAGGGGGGGGGGGCAGTCGAGGGGGTGGGGACTAACGGTCCACAAGCAGAAGAAATACCACAGGGTCCATTTGGACCACGCAGAATAATGAAAACGAACGATGCATTAGCCCAGTCGGACGCTCCTCCACGAGAGCTTCGAAATAAGACCTCGTACGACCCAATCGGACCACTAGGGGCTCACCTAGACCCCCAAACGTCCATCCAGCGCTATTTACCCACTACGTATGCGCACAGTGAATTTTTCAAAAAATGTCATCGCTTAGTTTCAAGACACCACCCATCGTGTTCTACGTGGTGGGACGTGAAAATCAAGATCCCACAAACCATATCGCAATGTCCAGGCGTGAATTGCCCAGTATAGACCTATCCACTGAGCCAGTATGGGCCTATCCACACCTCTGTGAACTTTCAAATAAATTCACCGCTTAGCTTCTAGACCTCTCTCATCGTGTTCTATAGCTCGAGACGACGAAAACAAGATCCTACAACCCATAGTAAACCCACAAGAAAAAAAAAATGACCACCCCAATACCCATACTGGCATTTCTCGCATAGATGCAAATGTTCGAATCAGGGGAGATGACTCGGAATTTGCGCCACAGAGGGTTCGCCCAGTCAGAGTTGTCTTCCTTGCCTCTAGAGGGCAGCACGATCGATGTCGTGATGTCAAAAGGGAAACCCCCACAGCAAGCGCCGCCATTTTGTATGTTTATATTTTGCGGAGATATACTGGACAATAAACGCTCGAACCTGGGGTCACACGGCTGCTAGACTGGTCATAATAACATCGTCCAGCACCTTTAGGTTATCATTACTATAAGTCTTACTTCCTATGGATTCATGTATTTTTTCCGTGCCAATACGGACCGACCCGCTTGAATTGAGCTCTCTGGAGAAAATGAGGGTACCCCACCCATCGAGAGCCTCATTTTCCGGAAATTACCGGAAATTAATGATATGTAAGTAAGTCAATGGAACGAAAGGTTCGCTTTATATACTATTCACGACAGGGGTAGTGATTTATTTTGTCAAGCTACGAATATTCCCCAATCAGCGTTTTTAAAAATGATCATCCAAATTTGCATACGATAATACGTCAATAACGCTGTAGTTAAGTGATAACCCTGTGTACATTACTACCAATTAGAGTGCTTTAGAAGCGTTAAGCATTGGGCGACACTCACCTATTTCTCATACATAATATATGTATATAACGCTGGGTAATTCGATCACTCTGAATAACGGTACTTATCGATTTTCAAAGTCGAACGGTATACACGTAAATAATGCAGTGTTGGGAGAAATCGGAAGTCTGCCTATTTATTTAGATATCATTGTTAACATGATAAAATACTGGCATAGGGCCAGCATAGCAGATGTAGATTCCCTCTTGCAAGAGGCATACTCCTGTCACTTTGGTGTAACCACCAAACTGCCTATGACGGACTGGGGAAGATCCGTGTATTTTATTATGTGTCATCTCAACTTGGAGTATGTGTTTCAGAACCCTCACTTGTACCAATTAAAATTCATCATTAAAAGCTGCCAAAGAAAATTTGTCAAAGAATTGAAATTGAAATGGAGAGAAAATATTGAAAATACAACTGGTAAACTTAGAACTTACAAATTATTTAAACACCATTTCAGGCAAGAAAATACTTATCTCTGATAAGAGATAAAGAGGATAGAAAACACCTCACTGCTCTTCGAATAAGTTCTCACAAACTTCAGATAGAACAGGGGCATTATACACGTCACCAAAAAACTAAACCGGAAGACAGAATCTGTATGCTGTGTAATAGTGGTGAAGTGGAAGATGAAAAAACACTTCCTGTTGAGATGCTCACACTTCAACAAATATCGTGCAGAATTTCTGCTTTCAATAATTTCATACTGCCTACAATTTGTTAATTTGGACCCATATTCCAAGTTTTACTGGATGCTAACAAACATGAATGCTTCAATATAAAAAGTATCTTTTTACGATAGGTCTCTCTCATTCAGTAGTGCTTTTACTCTTATGGAGGTGTGCCTTGTTTTCGATCAGAAAACCATGGTTTTGCCATGCTTAACCATGGTAGAATCATGGGGTTTTGTCTGGGGTCATGGTGCTTTTATAGGGGTATGTAATTATTTTTAATGTAATATAATTGTGTTATACATGTAATTCTTCTCATAATGTGAGTGTGCTCTTCATATAATTCTGCTCTTATGCCATATATATTTTATGTCCTTTGTACGTAATGTGATTGTGCTCTTAATATAATTGTGCTCTTATTCTATGTATATTTTATGTCCTTTGTACTTTTTATATACATGTACTCGCTTCAAGTGGGGCGCCTTGTATGGCAAATAAATATATCTATCTATCTATCTACACTTATTAACTTGTGCGAAGTCAACACCACGCCTGGAACTTTGGTCATTTAATAAATGTTTTATTCTACCGATTTTTTTGTTTTAGGGGCATCCATAAATCTCTCCGACCACCACTGTGTAAGTGCAATTTTTATCCCTTGCATCGTGATGCGACCCCCGTCAACCAGGTATGTTTCTGTATAGATGACACTTGTGAGCAGATCACAATATTGACCCCTGACCTCACTCGCGTCGTCTGACAAATCCATCACTGGCTTGGTCGCTGGCTAAAATTTGACCAATGAAAAACCAAAATTCCCTGTTACTGACGTGTAAGCTTGGGTGCATGATGGATTCCTGTACGCTCATACCCATGGTGCATTATGTATATGAGCGAGTGGGATGACCCAATTTATAGTTATTAATATCACAGATAGGCTACTCAGAATTGTATTTCCCCGCCCCTTTCTGGCATACACACACACGATCACTTTGGACGCGATATATTATTGGTTGGATAGATTCGCCAGGGTTCGAGGAGAGGAGATTAAAATACTACAGAATTGTTCACGCAGTCTGTCCCTATATTACAAAGCTAACGTCACCGTATCTCAGGCGCTAATCAGTAACACCAAATTGTACATTGAGGAGATGCGGGGTCATTATTATTTCTTCAGACCCATATTTCTCAGTGGGATATGCCTCGGTTGTTATACTTTCCGTGATTCCACCTACAATGAACTCTCACCAGACGAAGATCATACGAATTGGGCACTACGCGGGCAATATACCACTTTAGGTATGCCTCGTTGTATTAACAAATGCTACGATTTGTCCACATGTCTCGCAGTTCATTACGAAAAGCCTAACTGTACGCTCCTTGGATCAGTAACACTGGGAGTACCGCTCTGGACAAACACTGGAAACTCGGTAATTTATGTGCAAGATGGCGGTAAGTGTTACCTGAGAAGTTTGATTCTTTCTTTATTAGTATTTTTACCATCGTTGAACGCTATCAATCATGCCGTCCCGCTACATACAGCCCCGTGGGGCTCTAAACTACGGAGTTTAGGTATACTGTCATATCGCAGATAATACCACGATTATTATACCTTTTCGAATACCTTAGCACTCTTTGTGTGGCTATCGTTATAAGGGTTCACTGTGTGCGCACATATGATTATCTTCATTAAGGAATTGTGATACAGTATTGTAATGTGTATGCGATTCATTCAGGCTGAACCTTGTCACGCTACAGTCGGATATGTTTCCCAATTGTTTTGTATTGTTTCTTTTTTCCAATCGTCGCGATATCGCTGTATATTCTAGAACATTTTCTCGACTGAAAAACGGTTACTGACAGAAAAAATCCCCAGAAAAGTGCATGCGATCATTGCCAAACTCTGAACTGTTGATAGGACATTAATGGGATCAGAGAGATGGAACCCCTCCTCATGTAAACTATAATCACGACTCCATTTAAGTTATGTTCTGTGTTCCGCCTTTTGACAACTTCCTTTAGTCTCGTCTTATGTAACATCAACACATGTGTGAGATTCTTCGATTATACGCCTTTGTGCGACTACGGATCACTCTGGGTCTACCCAAATGCTGCATCATGTTAATCTGACCGTGTCACGTCGATCATCGCACATGGTTTTTCATCAAATGCCTCTGATTTGGCGACGAATATTGCACAAGACGTACACATCTAAAATATTTCCGTGTTATGTGATCTTTGGTCACTTTGCTTTAGGTCGCATCGATGTGCAAGGGAATTAACATGGGTCATCATTATAGTCTAGAGTAAAAGACCAAGAAAACAGACTTTGATTGTCATTGTGAAGGGAAAGACAGTCATTGCTGCAAGCGTGATTCCTGGTTGTTTACTTACGCACCCACCCATGTTTACTTGATGACCCATGACAGAAAAGTGTTTTGATGTGCAGACATCATTGAACTTGAACAAGCTTGTTTTTCTACATGTGTATTTCAGACGTACATACATGGGTGTGAATGTCAACAGTCATGTATCAGGCGAATCACGTTCTCTGTGGTGCGAATTCTTTACGGACGCAATTTTCCTACTGAGTATTTAATCAGATACCCGTATCTTAATATAGATCATGTTTATTGTTAGTTGTCCACTAGACCGCCGCGTATACCATGTATACTGCTAAAATAAATATATAGTCATGGAGAGAAAGCAATTGTGCTCATTAATTGTACAGTTTCCGTGACGGTCTCTTTAAACACGGGCGGAACTTTTTCAGCTTAATTTACGGATAATTTCACACATTTGTGCATTATCATTGTCTATGATAATGCAAACTGTGGGAACTATCGTGTCCTGGCAGATGTAGGTGCTGCCATGATATGACTGAACAATTATTTAAAAAAGCGACAAAAAGCAAAACCTACTCATTCACTCACTGATCCACTCATGGTTTAATGGTTATCCTAGAGAAGATGGTAACGCTTCGCGGGTGCAAAACATTGAAACACCTTCGCCCGGTTTATAGGCACCAATCTACCATTCCTTTGCCAAACAATCTTAGGAGAAGAGCAAATCTGACAATATGTGTAGCTCCGTCTGAGTGACGTTCTAGGACCATATGACTGGGAAATACCTGGTGGATTTAACCAACACGCCCGATGGCATATACCGATACAAGATTAACATGGCTTAGGGACTATTATGTGTGCGTTTTCTGCTAGCTGTGTGAAGAGATCCCAGCAAGCTATGCCATTAGAACATAATTGCACGTTACGCCTTATTGGAATATATCGGCATATTATATATAAATTCATTTCATGTGCCTTCATCCAACATAAATTCGACAAATTAGATCGAAAACATCCATACGTAAATCTTTCCGTGATTTTTGGTACATATATCTGTGAAAATTTCCACAAACTGACATTAAAAAAATAACGTTTATTGTCGGAAATCTTTATCGTGCATTTTATTTCCACCGTTGATTTGGCAGATTAATATTTGATAGGGGGACCTTTTGATCTCCCCTCCTGGTACACCAACTTACTTTAAATAAATTTAACGTTCTGATGAAGCAATTTTCAATCTGGCAATATAACGTTTACAAATCCAGCTTTTCTGCTGCAAGCATGTAGGACTTGCAACAACCATTTCAGATTCACGGAGTGATTCATGTCCAGCATGTAGGACTTGCAACAACCATTTCAGATTCACGGAGTGATTCATGTCCGTTAACTAGTTCAATGCACATTTTAGACAGAGCATTAATAGATACATATTATTATGCATATATCGCCTCATTTGTGTCAAAACTTTGAGCGCACATTGCAAAATGGAAGCTAATCATCCATCTTTTGCCTTTTCGTTCGATTTATGTTCGGTTTATGTCTGGGAAAGTATTTATCCTAAATACCTGAAATTTGATGTTTGGTTTATGCACTATGTAATGCTGATCAATTTAGGATTGCGATAAGTGAGTTGGGGATTTCCGAAAGAGACTATCAAGACGGGTCTATAACAAGTCAAGTCACCTGATATTAGATTCTTAATAATAATAATAGTAATATTTTATTTCAGACACTGGTCGTCCATATACAGAAAGAAATGGAGGTTAACTGTTTTACAAAATACAACGTGAATTAGATCCACTCACAGTGGTCCATGTAGTGTCAGTGCCCAGTACAATGCTGAGTAAAATTTAACATCACATTCATTCAGGCTATATAACAGATAATTATCGGAGTCATCAACCCACCTCTTCAAGCTGAAACTGACTTACGAATGAGCTCACCAAACGACATAACTCCATTTATAACGAACATGTGACTCGCACTGCAGTCTCGACTAAAATGCAACAGCCATCTAAACGAATTGTTATACATAATTCGAATACTGTTATGTACATGTACACCTTTACCATAATTAAACTACATAGAACAACAATAAATATTAGAACGGTAAGAACAGAAGAATGTTTTCTTTACAATATTTCTTCTCAATAACATATTGGCTCTATAGCACACAGCTCCCTTTTTTGTGACTCGATATCGAGGTTATCACATGAATCACTCGCAAAAATATGTCCACGATTCGGATAGTCATTTGCGCATGCCCAGTGAAGAGCTTGGAGCTCGGCTCTATTGACTTCCGGGGGCTATCAAATAATGTTATGCATAGGGCTGAACCGCTTCTCAAACGTCCAGAATTGATACTGCAAGTTGCAAAGCTACAATTCTTTTAGACATGATAGCCACTGTTGTTTTCCAACGTATGCAGAATGTAATTTGAAGGAAGCGCAGCTCAAATCGCATGTTTATATTCAGTCCCATTGCCTCTGACTGGCAGTACCAAACCGGAAGTCAACAGACCCGAGCTTCAAGCTCTTCACTTGGCATGCGCAAGTGACTACCCGAACAACTGAATAGGAGTATAAGTCTACAAACGTTAAAAAGTTACTATTTAGAGTAACATTTTGAATTCTGTACAGGTGATAGCCCTTCGGTTTAAAAAACATACACACAGCTTTTTTTTCGTGTTTCAGCATAATCTTCGCATTCTTTCAACAAAATCTGAAGTGATCTAGCGGATGGGCAAATCAGACACAGATCGTCTGCATACATCAGCTGATTCATGAATAACCAAGCAATGTTACAGCCTACTTTGGTGTTCGTTGATCCAGTTCATGCAAACAAATCGACAGTGACAGGGGAGATAACTCTCCCTTTCCTTGCAGCGTTAGATACATTTAAAAAGGTAGAAAAACGCAGATCTCCACTTAACAGTGAACTTTTGGATTTTGCACCATATATACACAATATTTACAATATACAAATGCCAGTCTCTGTCAAATAACTTGTTCAACAACGTCCAATGATTGACCCTGTCAAACGCTTTAGATGCGTCCATAAAACAAACATGATCTGGACTACCATTAGTACGGTAAAAATTAACAATTTCCTTAAGAACAAATATACATTGATCCGTTGCTCTACCAGAATTAAACCCAAACTGCGAATCAGATGTGTACATGTATGTTTCACAAACAGTTACAATTATTCACTCGAGGATCTTGGACACAATTGTGGCTATTGCAATAGTCCTGTAGTTGTCAGATTGTGTAATGTTGCTAGATTTATTCTTCTCAATCGGAATAATAGAAGCATACGTCAGCTCATCAGGCAAACTGCCGTGTCGTAATATGCTATTAATACATAGAAATAAGTGAATACATAATTTATCGGGAGCATACTTCAAGTGTTCAGCAGTAAGTCCATCAATACCAGCGGATTCACCAAGTTTCATGTCATTAACTATATCAGGTGACACCACAGGTAAAACATCAGAACGATTAGTCCCTTTTTATGCTTTTGATCTGTAACTGAGTTAAGTAGGACACAATATTTATTTTTTCAAAGATCAGCAATATCAGATTCCCCTTCCGTGTTATAAATTGTGCCTGGCAACAGCGTAGATTCACCATTTATATTACGAATCTGCTTCCAAAAATCGACATTGTCATAATTACAAAATACCTCGGCCATTTTGTTAGCACATGTGGAATCTACGTCTTTTTTACAAGCCCTGAGAGCATATTTAAAACGACATCTAGTTCTTCGCATATAATCACTGATAGATCCACTACGCGGACTACCAAGTTCCCTCCATAAGATTAAAGCAGTCCGCTCATGCGTATGAGGATCAATACAATCATTCCAACCAGGGACCACATATTGTTTACCATTACTTACTTTAGCAACAGTAGAATTTGCTGCCTTAGAATGAGCATTAACAATACCGTTATAATAATGTGAGTAGAGACTGGAATGATTGTACACTCACAATTGTTGACGTCACATACAAACACATCATGCGGAATAGCAATATTGTTCAAGGCAACCTCAGATGCAAACCTATAATTCAGTAGTTCTTCGTTATTAAGTTTTGACCAGTTATTGCTGTGGTGTCCTGTCTATTTATAACACGGCACAGTGGCGGTGGTTAGAAGATACCTAACCGTAACTAATGTATATATCCTTTACATATAAGCATGGGCATGCTCAGATGAGACACAGTGATCTAGCCAGGATGTAGTAAGGTGGGCTTCACTTACATAGGTATAACTATCAGGTGGTAGTGATATCACATCTGAGATAAACATATTATGGTCGGTACAAAGCAGATCCATTTCTTGACCGCATTCCAGTCACCCATAACAATAACATTTGGAATTTCACATTCTTCAACGATAGCAGGTATTTTACCAAGATAGTCTTGAAATAAATATGGGTTATGAAGAGAGTCGGTTGGCATGTAAACACATAAAAGCATTAGTCTGGTTTTGACACCATCTACACCAAACCCCAAAATTCTACAATCGTCGTACTCAATGAAAGATGCTTGGCTACTCATAGACTTACGCCATAATATGGAGATACCAGCATGGGGGCGTCCTCTGGTAAGAGAGGTATCACTGATTGCAGAAACCCACGACCATAAAAGTTTATGCCGATTGAATTTAGCATATCCGCGTTAGTTAACCAAGTCTCTTGTAATAAGCAAATGTCACTTGGCATATACATAAAGATTGAATTTCTGTAATAGACGACGTAATAGATCGACAGTTTAGAGATGTTAGGCGTACAGTCATACTTAAAGGGAACCTAAACTCTGTGGTAAGACATCACGGGAATTATACAATAGTCCCTATAGATTAATAAAATCGTGACAAAGATTTTTTCCCATTTTTTTCCAATGAATGAGAAAGACGCAAACATAGAAAATACTGTGATTTGCAATTTCTTGAGGGCGCCGCGATGTTTATTTTGGGCATGATTTCAAACCAAAGGGAAAGCGTAATATTCAGTTGTGCCGATAATCTCCTACGTCACCGGACATTCTCTGCGCTGGGATAACATGGTCGCACATGGTCGTTTGTATGCACCTCTCCGTTCCCCGACTGACAGATGCAATGTTATAGATTAGTTTCGTTGTAGATTACGGCCTGATTCTGTCAGATATTCTACCATGCCGGGCTGCTCTGCATTTGGCTGTCACAATGTGCCAGGTAATCCCGACACGTCGCACTATCATCCTAGTTCATGTTTGTGAGCTACGGTCTCGAATACTGCACCTCTGCCAATTGACGCGTTTTTACCTCCAGAGGCAGAAGAACTAGTGTACGCTGACGTCACGATTCTTCAAACATGGTGGCCTCTATGTTGTTCCAGTGTAGCGAAGTTAAAACGTTTAGCACTGCTTAAAAAATGTAAAAAAATATCTGATACACGATTTGGTTTCTATGGGGAAAAAACTTTTAACTGGCCACGCACGTTCACCAGAGTTTACGTTCCCTTTACGTACGGTACATTGGGAAAATATCTCTATCGTCTTCATCACTGAATCAACGGTTATAGAAATGTCTCCGTCATTCCATTGAGATAAAACGAAATAAAACAGCAAAGGCATGGCGCTTGTAACCACATATAATCCACATAACGCGGAAATATATTCCAAAATTGTGCAAAATATGAATATACGGCACGAGGGTCCTTAAATGCAAAATGGTCTAAAACATGTGAAATTCATTAAATGCCAGAGACAGGCTCCTAATCTGCAAAAGATCCTAACCCGTGCCACATATGTAGAAAATGCCAGCACTCATAAAATTACTAAATGCACAGATTCTGGATGCGTTACATGTGAATACCTGATTGAAGGCTTATTATTTTCAATCAAGAATTCGAGTAGTCTTCACAGTAAAGGAAATGTAGTGGATCCGATGCAAACTACATTGGACAGACAACATATCTTAGAGCTCGCGTCAAAATGCATCAACAACAAATACTGAATACCTCTTTGAGAAATATGTTTGTACATGTATACGAGCACATTCAAAAATGTGTCAGAAAAAAGTTCAAAATATTCCCGTTCTACAAGAATACTTCAACTATATCCCTTCATTGAACAGACAATATATATCCTGTTTAAATGAGGTTATGCCATGAGCTGATTACCATTCGGTACTGTCAAGTGGAAATCTATGAAGGGACCCGCTTACTCCCATCGTAGATCATGGAGAAGTTACAAGTTAGCCAATTAACGGGACTGAACTTGTTACTTGAAATTTGTCTAGGATATTGTTGCTAATGTAAAAAATATCGCTTCAATATATATACTGTGTCATTGTATTTAACCAGAAAGCTCTTGACGAAGCTTATTGTAAAGCAGAAATGCACATCAGGAACTTTGGTGGATGTCCGCGTCATCTGTGACGTCTTCGGTGACGTCATCAGTAGGAGTAGTATTGTTGCCATTTGTTTTCAAACCTCTATCATCACCTCTGAGGTTTTCTCGCTATTTATCCACAAAAGAAATGAATGGATCTCTGAAGTCAGCTACATCCACACTTTTTCTCGCCATTTTTCATGAAGTCCCAACAAGGCAACGTCATGACGTCGACAAAAACCAAGCCAACAAAGTGTTAGTCATTCAACGTCATGACGTAACAAGGGCAATTCATCAGTTGCTCACAAAACGTGTCGCTGAAATGTATAATTGTTTCCTGTCAAAGAATCTCATTTGCTCACAAGGGTACGATTACAAGAAATGTAATTGGGATGAGCAAAAAATAGCGCAGATCACTCACTCTAATAACAAGGGCACCACTTTATCGATCAATGTCCAATGTACATACCCGGCAGGGCATTGCACTCTCGAGTTTGATTGTGAGGTGCTGATGGAAGTGATATGGATGATTTTTAGTCGCCAGAGGTCGTCAATTTTCCCAACTCTTGCATATCGCTCCAATTTGCCACTCTGAATTGAATTTATCCATTATGTTATTGATTTTTTTTTTCAAGCTAAATTGGAAGTTCCGGTTTTCCGTGTGTCGCCGGGAAGTGGTATCTCCGTCTATGATTCCTGGGTAAATGAACATGTTACCTCCGTGCCATTGAACAGTTTCATCAACGCGAAAAAACCTCTTCAAGGGGTGTACAAGCACAGGATCGTGGATGACTGGAATAGCACAAGCTTCGCAAAGGTACTTATAGATGCGTTGTTGTATATGTTTCTGGTAGTATATGGTGAATATAATTTTCAATTTATATATGTAAACTGAGCGATATGGTATGCTTAATAGGCAAATAAAATCGGGTGACCTGAAAAACGCGATGAAACGTTAAATTCTGGGCACATGAAAAGTTGATGAAGGGTGTAAGCTTTGTACAGAGATATACCGTAATATCGACAAAAAATGAAGAATGTATAAGCTCAAAATAAGTTTTATACCCATATAGCTATCCACCTGACTACGTCATGGTATTCCGAATGCTGCAGCTTCGAACGTGTGTTCTTTTAAAGGAAAAGTTACACAGAGCTTTGAAAATGCTATATATAAGGCCCCGCATCTACCACCGGGGCTTTGTTGCTCAACAACAGTCGCTATAGCTACAGGAACATGCTGTAACAAGTGCTGAACGGTAAAAACTCGCCTGATCCATTAGCTCGATTCAATGAATGTTAACAAATAACCGGTCGACAAATAAATCAATAAGTGTTAATAGGTTCATAAATAACTGCTAATAAGTGAAAATAGATTCACAAATATAAGTTCATCTGTGTGAAATAAAATGAAAATAATAGCGAGCATATATAGGCCTAAGTTGTCAGGGTTATATAAAGGGATGAAAACATTTAGAAAAACAGGTCAATGGCTTGGCATGACAAGGTTCTGTTGACCATATTAACAATGGACAGTACGTTACTATAGACCTCTTGCTGGTGAAATATTTGAAATTTAACCTTACCGAAGCCATGACGTTATATAAACCTGCTGGAAATGTAAAGCAATTGTGACGTCGATCAGCGACAAGACAGTACCGGTACACCAAGTACATGTATTATCAATATATTCGTGAAATGATTTTGATTTTCCATTAAAATTCTGACGAGCCACCAACGAAGTGTCGAAATGTGGCAAAGACGTTGCCTGTGTTTATTTATATCTGTATTGATATAACGAGAAAACCACAGAGGTGAACATAGAGATTTGAAAAAAGTAAAAACTGCCAACAATCAAAGACCTGCCCAGGATAATATATATGAATGAAAATAACAATGTTTTAATTTCGTTGGCCGTGTAAAAATAGAAATGTAGCCACCTTAATCGACAACTTGCAGCTGTCATTGTTATTTTCTTTCCTGTACATTTACAATATATATATACATGTTGTGTGGTAGTTTACAATTGTTGTTGCATGGTTACAGACAGTGATCAGCAGAACAAAGCATTTATTACAGTGAGGCATTTGCACATGTTGGTATGGGCGCTTGGCGCATTTCCTTGGCTTGTGCCTGTTGTCATTCACGTTTCCAAGTACCTAAAGACATGTGCACTAGGTAGTTTCTTTTACGATATACATAAATATTGAAAGAATTACACTGTCAGAGGATTGGGTCAACATGCACAGGTATTTTTAGGAATAGACGACCCGTTTGAGTCAAATTCTATTTTGACTCAACAATTTTGGGTTCAAGTTCAATTCAAGTTCAAGTTCTAATTCAAGTTCGTGGTGATTGTTGATGGCTATTAATTTAAAATTTGCGTGAATAAAGTTTTGGTTTACATTCCTGTGACTGGCCGTGAATCATTTGAGACATATATGTCATCTGAGCATGGAGAATTGAGCTAGGGGGTTGACAATTACCACACTGTATCTTTGGATCCATCTCTACCGGGAAATGTAAACGAATCCAAGATGGCCCTTTGATGACGTCACAGTGAAGTCATTTAAAAAAATGTGATTTTTCCGTATTTTTTTCTGTATTTATGTTTTTCTTCGCAATAACTGCATGACAAATTAATACATAACAAACTGATGTGAAATAAAATATATTTTTGTCCATTCTACCCTTAGAAAAGTGGGATTTTTGAAGGCTATTGGCGAAAACATCACTTTTCTGACACACCAAATGGCTGTCATTTTGAATTTACCCATGTTCCTCTGCTCGGAAGTTATATAAATAGGCTGAAAATGACCTCAATAATATACATGTACAGTACCGCTCTCATTAAAGTCAAGTCTTGCGCGGTAGAGGCCCAGTAGCAGTGCGGTAGAGGCCCAATAGCAGCGCAGTACCAACGAGGTAGCAAGGCGGTCAGAGCACAGTAGTTACTGCGCAACCATTCTTGCATAATTACCGCGGTACGCGTATATTATTCTGGGATCACGAATGTTTATATATAATACAAAGATTAAAAGATAACAGGCATTCAAATGGTCCAGATACGGATTTCACTCAAGATCTGTTTTGTGTATCACTGTTTTCGGAGATGAGAAAGCATCTGAACAGGGATATACAATAGTCATATCACACAGGATTTTTTCCAAGAGATGAGGGTCACACCTAGTTGAAGATTTCCTTGACCATTATTCAGAAATTGTACAGTATTTACTATTAGGGTGCACTCCAGAGTGATCCAGTTCAGCCGGAAATACAAAATGGGGTCCCCCTTCGATCACCAATAGTAAATAATCTTTAACGCAAGCCTGTTATATCCATATATCACCTGACAGAGAATGTTTGTACCATTGCTACAAGGCATATGCCATTTTTGTTGTAATAAAAAATCCTTGCAACCCCCTTCATAAATGCTTCAATTTTCCCGAAAACCCATCACAATGTAGGAAAAATTTGTCATATACGGTCCATTTTCCATAGAAATGCACGTCTCGTCTTTCACGTCGAGCGGTCAATTTAAAATGGTTAAAAAGAAACAGGAACTTTGAACTACCCGTTTTTGTCAATTTGCTTGCAGAAACGGAGTCACGATTCTCGCGCTCACCAAAGAAGCATAACTGAGGGCATTGAAACGTTAATGACCCGAGATATCAACAACTATAAACGTAGGAAGATATATAATGTGGTAAATGTGGACGGTCGGCCTTATTATGAAACCAGGGAAGGGTCATTCCTGTGAAACTGTGTGTGCAAGTTTGGCGTGATTTTTCTCATATTTTTCCTGTTCATGTTAACCTATGAGTGTTTTCAAGCATAGCGATAAACAACACTTGCTTATTGTGGATATCAGATCAATTACTTTTTCTCTACCCCACCTTTGTTTTCGTGGAATTTGCCACATCGAGCTGAGTCTTCAGGTTATTACTTAATAATTAAATTCCCCCGTATTGTTCGTAAATCCAGCGATTTGATTGGCTGATTAGTACTAAATTTTTCGGTTCATACTTTAATGAATCTAAAAATATGTTATGCCACGCCCACAACTGCACTATTTTTTTTGCTATAAATAGCACTGGATCACTGGACCTAGTGTAAATCGATTCAGATTTTAGTGCATAATATTGCTCAAATAATGCCAACAGAAAACTCTAAAACCAATTGGAAAGAGTCAATTTAAATATTTATTTGTATTGAGAAAAGTGTTTGTAAAATTACAAGAATTTCGAATAGAAAAGAGACGAGATAATGTCTGTCTGTCCTGGAAATCAGCTGATCAGCAATAAGTCGACATCTCCGTGACCTTGTTTCGCTTACCCACTTTTATCACAAATCATTATAAAGAAATTATCACACGGCTTCGGCACGGCTTCGTTCATTCCTTTACTACGCCATGATGCCTCTCAGTGAACTTACATGTAAACTCCGGGATCACACGTCTCCGTGGGTCGTTCGGCTCTATCCAGCAATAAAACAACCCCTCCCAACTCTCTGTCCATTTGTTTTTTTTCGAATTCGGCAAAGAGTTTGATTGCCGTGAAGAGCTCATCCGTCTGCAATCAGTCTTCAAACATCAATGGTCGCTTGAAGTCTCCGCCATCATCTTCGTACGGCCGATCACGTGCGCACGATACGTTGCTGATCACGTGACACGTACGAAGATAATGGCCGAGAATTCAACCGACCGTTGATGTTTGACGACTGATTGCAGATGGATGAGCTCTTCACGGCAATCAAAACAAATCCGAACTCGAAAAAACAAATGGACAGAGAGCTGGGAGGGGTTGTTTTATTGCTGGATAGAGTCGAACGACCCACGGACCGTGTGATCCAGTAGTTTACTTGTAAGTTCATTGAGAGGCATCATGGCGTAGTAAAGGAATGAACGAAGCCAAAATCAACTGGCTATGGAAAGAGTGTTACAGAATGTTGATTCCACAAAACCTGTTAGGTGGTCTACGAGTGCAACATCATCGTTCAGTCGCTGTTCATAAAGGCTGCAATCAGTTCACCAGAACAGTATACACTTTGAAACCTGTGCAAGAATATCAATTTTCACGTTTCCTCTCTGATATCACACAAATTTATGCGTCCGCTCGAACACAACACAGCACACTCCCCCGATTACAGTCCACGTTTGACGGGTACAGGCGATGAATGATGCAGAGTTTCGTCACATTATTGATCTGAGCGGGCACCGAAAGGAAGAAAGTTCCGTTATAAACTGCGACAGAGAATGTTCCCCAGCTCAGAACAAAACATTGATCAGTGAAATCGTCCTCCGTATCCTACCCGGGGCGCGGTAAAACAGCACGAAAATGCATCGCCCAGTCGGCTGATCAGTCGGCTCTGAATGGAATATTCCCGGCAAGGCCAACTCAACTCGAGCAATTTCCTCTCTCTGCATGGTTTCATATATCATTCTTCCTTCGCAGAATTTCTTGTGTGTTTCAGTTTTCCTGACCTAAATAATTATCCCTGACTGAGAAGTTTTCCTCCAATGGCTCCATACACAATGTGCAACAAACTGTCAAACTGAAACTGTTTGAACCGCGCTAGGCCGACCGAGTGAGGTGCGCGTGCACTGAGACGTTGCTAGGAGTAACGAACGTTGTTGACTATTTATACGCGCAGTGTTTTGTACTGTTACAAGAATTAAACCGAAGAATTCATTCGTTTCACATTCAATTTCTTCTCTTATTGTATTAGTTTGCTTAATTTATTTAATTATAAGGATTGACTGTGATTTGTTTACGTTCATTGGGGTATAAAAAAATCACAGTCAATCCTTAAAGAATCCCTTTGCTCTATAGAATCAACGTTTAACCAGCTATACATAGACCAGGATGGATTCTTTTTTCAATGAAGCGAGATAAACGGAGACAGCCTAACCAGAACTCAAATAACAGCCAAATTGACGGTAATTTTGAACTCTACTCTCTTCGATGAATTTCAAGAATAATACTCAAAACCCATACAAATTCTTTCCATTTATCCAGTGTTGCCGAGTGATTTCAAATTGAAAAATACTTCTGGCAAGTTTATTTTGTGGCTATAAGACCTAATTGTACCAGTCCCACACAAACTATATGTCAGTATAGGGGAGATAACTGTTTTATTGATCTATACAGCAAATATCTAATGCACCGCCTGATGCCACTCGAATTCAAAGGCGATCACACGCATACATGTAGGCCATACTTCATGACCACTCGTCACTTGGCAGCGGATGTCTGTTTACCATCCACAGAGGCTCTGAAAAGTGATGTCGAAATGCGAAAACAGCTCTTCCAGGATAGGTTGACGATACATTATTCTAGATTGCGCGAAGGCTTTGGAATGGACCATTGCGAATGGATGGCCATTGAACACGAACAACAGCAAACCTGGCCGAGAACTGACTCAACACAAAAGTAATTTCCTGATTGGACAAGAGTCAACACGGCCGACGATGTGTTTGATGCATGCATAATAGCTCACGAGGATTGGTAACACAGTGGACGCGGCTCATGCGGTATGGATTGTAATGTGATGGAGAGGATAATAAGTATGGAATACACTATTTTTTGTTCTCCATCTCTCATCTGATTGCGTTAACGTGTTAGGAGAATATGCACTAGGTATTGTGGTGTGTGTGCGTGTGTGTCGTACTCACATCTAACTTACTCATTCGTTCACTCATTCACTAACCCACTCTGTACCCAAGGGCAGTTAACACTGTCAGATTAGACATATCACTCGTACCCTGGCAAGTACACCATATCGCCCATGGTATCCTCAACACCCACCTGAACGGTTAATTTAGCGTTCTCATCCCTAAAATGTCACTTTCTCTACTACTCCTCGACTGGGCATGCACACTATAGCATCGCTTTCGATTAAGATCATCCCAGTCGTAGTCTACATTCCGAGAGCATCAAGCCAAGAACCAGTACGCTATATGTGGACCCAGGATTGTCCCTAAATCACCGGTGCGTATCCGAATATGCACCATGACATCACTTCTGGTGCCGTGGATGAGTGTTCCTCCACCATGTACGACCTATATAGACCCATATACACGTGACCTGGTGCGCATTCCGTTTTCTCGTATTTCGTTCACTCTTCCGGTTTTTATTTTCTGGAAAGTCCTAGTGTGGCATCCAACCACTTACGGAGCGCTTTTCCGCTTTTCACACTGAGTCCGTTTTTCGAGGAAGTCCTAGTTTTGCATCCACTCCTCAGTCACGCGACCGATCTTGACGAGCGCTTCAAACTCGAGATCCTTCGCGACCCCTTGCGACCACGTAGGGTCCACTTAGTCCAACTTGACTGTGTGTAAAGTCTGTTTTTCCGCATTTTTTTTTCAGAAAATCCTAGATTTATATTCTCCTCTGTCACGTTATCGTAAGTGACATCCTACCCGACTAGACCGGAAGTCACGTGATCGGACGTGATGTTATCATCGGACGTGACGTATTCCGTGACGTCATGGTACATCCCAGACGACTCACATTCCCTGTGGCATTATTCCCGTCCAAAATACCAAGAGATTTACGACTTCTATACTACTGGGGTAAATTGAAATCATGGACGATATATGCTACATTGCTCACCATTGATAAGTCATATCATTCATCTTGCGCACCAGTTTTCCCTTTGGCGAATTCTCCCGACCATCAGACCAATAAAACATTTATTTCCTCCAAGTTTCTATTTGTGTCTAGAGCAAAGTACATGTAAATGCACATTTTGTGTATCTTATTTTTTAGAAAAAAAAATAAGAAATATGTTTTCATAGGCGTGCTAAATGGCTATTTTACGCAAGTTTAGTGTGGGAAAGATTAAATTTTAGGGCAAGGGTTTTCATGTCGAAAAAGTACAGAATTTTGATTATTTTGTCAAATCAAATGTGATCGTGTAAATATGGATCTGGGTACCCCCCCCCCCACCCCCGGGAAACTTCCCCCTGGAAAGATTCCCCCCGGCAATAGTCCCCCCTGGAAAACTCCCCCTAGGAATTTCTCTCCCCCCTCAGAAATTATCCCCCCCTATCATATATTAAGCGGAGCTCAGAGAACAAAATATATGAAAAACATGAGGCACCAGAGGTGCTTGAACCCCTCAGCTATGTAATATTCTGGAAAAAAAATATCAGTTATATCACGAGTGTGTGTACATGTGGCAGAGCAGTGTGATCAACAGATTATTGAGCTGCCTCACTAAATGCCATATCGTACATGTAAGCAGCGTTTTGTTCGGTTTTCTTTTTACATTTTTGCTTCTAAGCGCCCAGAACTATATTTTATAGTAGACGACTGGTTTGTTTAACACTTGACAATTCAGCTTTCCATTAAAGTCTATTATCGTAATTGTCGCCAACCAACGTTTTGAATCTCCAATTATAAAGGCAAACAACAGAGCAGAAGGACGATGGATGCAAGCTACTTTATTCAGAACAGAAACCCAACTATTAAGGCAAGGTTTACTGATAATTTTATCCACACAGGCCACTAAAAATCCTCCCTCCCTACCCAGATTTATTTAAAAAAATGATGCTACACAGGAATTTTTTTTTAACCAAGCAGCCTAAAGCTTTGCTTATAGTTTCTAATATATAGATAATTTGGTATTCAGGGACAAAGCGGGCAATATTCCGTTGATATTTTGAAAGCAGAATGGAGAGGAAGGACTGATGAAAAGGGAAACATATGAAACGGGCTGTAGAACTACCTTCAATTATTCTTGGAGCAATTTTCATTTGGGTTGTATCGGGTACCTTATTCAGCAAAGACCATTCCATTACCCGAGGGTTCACGATTGTCAGTAGAATTTGACCAAAGCATAATTCATAATAAAACTTGTTATTTTAAAAAAATTTTATAAAATGATTCCACTATATCAATAACCCAAAAGATACAAAAGGCACACCTACAAAATACATTCTGTACTGGATAGAAGTTTTGAGCACCTGCCTTCAATAGTTTTCAAGATATGGAATGTTAACGAAAATGGTACGGACAGACGGACGGACAGACGGACCCACAACAATACCCCTTAGCCCATTCAGGCTGAGGGGTAATGAACATTCATGGCTCCGTTACACTGTTTGGACTTTCAGATTTGGTACATTCCCATCGGATAAGGTTCGGTTTTGTGGCCTTCTTTGTATACATATGCATATATATATAAAATTTAAAAAATAAATAAATAGAAATTCTCTTAATAAAGATATATACTTGTAAAATTATGTCTGTATTTTATTTAAAAATTAATTTATTAGGAAGCTATATGTCTAGTTTTCAGTATATATTTTAATAAACCGTGAATGTTCATTTTCATATATTTTATTCTCACAGGGAGTTAAACTTAATATATCACTTAGAGTGGGATAATTTCAGGGAACCAGAGGGAGACTATTTTTCAGAGAGAGGGAGGGGAATCTTTCCAGGGGGAGTTTTCCTACACTCGTAAATACACTATCAACATGGTATTGTTGTCGTTTGTCCAAGACGTCCAAGTGCGAGGTGGCTACAGATTGCTTAATATGCTGTATATTTCTGCGTCTAACCTCTTGAAATAACAAACTGCATTTACTCTACAATGTTGTTCCATGTCAGTTGTTTATAGCTACAATAAACAAGGTTATTGAATTCACTTACCTGTGCTCACATAGATATTCTCAATATTTTTACACGTTATCTCTTGAAAAAAAAACACCCTGCGTTTTCAGTAAAATGTTGTGCTGTGACATGTGTTTAGAATTATGACATTCAATGTTATTAACTCGGAACGCACACCAACTGCCTATATATATATACCATTATAAAAGGAAGATATAAGTAATTTTGTCAGATTATGTTCTCTGGTCTTCAATGATAACTTTATTGGGTCGGTTCAATGCAACGCCAGAAGATACGACCAGAATGGTCGCCTTGTAAATCTCTCCCTCCCATGGCGCAAACATATCTCCATTTATAGCTATTTTCCCGTTCTAATAGACAGTTTTAATGTGGGGAGTCTTTCCGTCAATACAAAATGTGATGAATGCGCGCCTTGGTACTGAAGTTACATTAAAAATACCATAAAGAACACATCTATATGTATGAATCACAAAGAAATACTGCACGATCATTCACAATTTATTTACGATATAATTTTCTCAATATTTCACAGTGTAATTCTCGTACAAAGTACTAGTGATTTTCGGGTTGTAACAGTCGCCGTATTCGAGGGTCGTTCAGTGAACAATCACCGATATGTTTAATAAATCCACATGCTAAAACTCACGTTCATAAAGTTAGACCGCAGTTCGCAGTTCGTTATTCGGGACTCATAACAACGTACAGCGCCCCTAGCAGCGCCCCCCTGGCGTCAGATTTGGGATATGAATATGCAAAGATATAGAGCATGACATTCTTTCTTGCTATACAGAGTTTGGAGTTCAAAGTACTCATAATAAAAAACATACAGATTTCCATATCTGAGGAAATAATTGCTGGTCTCCTCGAATAATGAACTGCGAACTGCGAAATGCGGTCTAACTTTATGAACGTTAAAACTCACACTTACCAGCAATTCTCCTTCGCAGTGACATGGTTGAAAATGTAGTTTAGAGTAAATGTTGAGCGCCCAACAAAACGAATCTGTGAAATTTTAGAATAAATTCGAAAGTGCCGTGTGGTGGACCTTGAACAGTTCAAATAGGATAGCAGAATGAGATATCGCTTTAAATAAGACTGGTTAGATAATGTAACGAATAGTTACTACTAATAATAACTAACTTGCTGACGCCAGATTCAGTGCAAACACAAGAGTCAGCGGGTGCAGATATTAAAAGAGAAAGCGCTTTCATAAGATAACCGTCTATAACAATACAAACCTCACAAGTTTGAATTTCTTAAACTCTTACGGGGAAATGTACTCAGCTGTAGTAACAACAACGACAAAATCTTCGCCTCTTTATCTCAAGAGAAACAGGCTGTTTGGCAGCTAAAACTAATTTTGACTCGCGTACACACATTTTGTAGGAGCGATCCTCGCGATGTCAAACCTGTTACTTTCCATACACCCACATAGACTAACAGGTTCATTCAAGTTGATATTTGGTAATACACGTCTGTATGACTGGGAGACTGTGAACAAGTGCATGTGATTTCAGTTCCGATAACTCCATAATCTACTGGGTGCTGCGGACAAATGGGAGGATAAAGAACGAATGAAAGGGGATGATATGGAGAGGGGGTGGGGGTGGGGGTAGACACATGCTATCAATTGCCTCAACTTCTTACACTCCATGTATGCGCTCAGATTCATATTTGGTGAATATAATATCACGCCAGGACGAAACCCGTATATATTCATTTAAGGATATAGTCAAATTGAAACCGGCATGATTGTAACATAATAGTTCGAATAAATTAACAAAATATGGCACCCATGACCTGATTTAGAGACCATGGGCACAAAGATAGAGCAACCTGTAACCATCTCGGTCATCTATACGCGGTAAGACTGACCCTGCGATCGTGTGTATCCATGTTCAGCCTGCTTTCGGCAACTGCTAGAGGGAATTTCCATAAATCAATACCACGTGACTTCGTTAGCCAATCAGCTAAAGTCTACCGACGTAACCCCAACGTAATTCGCCATTTTCGAGTCATGTGATGAACTACTTGTTCAAAATTTCAGATCCACCACACCTATTGGATGGATACGAAAGTTATATATTTTGTAAGCCCAGGCAATATCTGTCTCAGAAGTGGTATGAAAACTTGTAATTTATCAGATTTCTCGAGTCTGTCCTCCGCCGGATGAAGGCCGAACAGAATCCGGTAAAGTACCGGATATCGCTCCGCAACAATGGAGACACACGATTCGCAAGCCATCTTATGGCGAAGTGTACGCAAATGAAAGATAGAGCAGATAATATTATTATATTACCAGCAGTGAATTGGACCACTGGCCGTCACGTCATTTCTCGCAGTATTTTATATATTCACCCGCCAAAATGTTATATCTCCGACAGGTGACTATAAATTTCGTTAAGGTCACTGGTGGAAAATTGTCGTGGGGGTTGGGGGGGGGGGGGGGGGGTTGGGGGGGGGGGTGGGTGGGATTTTCGTGTTTGAAGTGGGGGGAGGGGGTGGGGGAAGGAGCGGGGGGAGGGGGTGGAATCGACGCAACTTAGAACATGATGAGTGGATGACGGCAGCTTTCAACATACATGATCAGACTAGTTTTGAGATATTCCTACCAGAAATCTTCAGAATAATCGTTTTCCATTGTATAATTACAATCTTTTCATGTTGACCTGAGAAAACAAAATTCATTGAGGCCAAATGTGCTATTCTTGAAATAGCAATCGATGTAAACATACGTATTAAGGGAGTATATCACATTCAGTACTAAAAGACTGAAGATGCTGAAAAACCTTCAGTATTTAGGCTAGGACAAGACGAGAGGAGTAGATATGGAGAATTGGGGTGGAAGTAGGAGGATTTTGGGGATAATCTTCCAGGTATTTGTAAATTGCCTTTTTATGGGAATTGAAATAGTATGAATTTCTTGGAGGCACCAAAACCATAATATTCAGTCCCATGGAACACCCTTCACAGCCAGACCGCTGAAGATATCGATATGTTATTTATATTCAGCCTATTGCGAGCTGTCTGAATAATAGTGTTAGAAAATTCGGCATGTTTGGAAAAAAATGCAGAAATCCCTCTGATACAGTGCCATAAGCTTATGAACGTGAGCTACTCCCTTAATACTAATAAACTGTAAAAGTGGTGATATTTAGTGCAACTACCCAGATTTATTTAAAAAAATGATGCTAAACAGGAAATTTGTTTTAACCAACCAGCCTAAAGCTTTGCTTATAGTTTCTGCCCCCCCCCCGGGACAGGCTATAGGCAATATTCCGTTGATATTTTGAGAGCGGAATAGAGAGAAAAGACTGACGAAAAGGGAAACATATGAAACGGGCTGTAGAGCTACCTTCAATTATTTTTGGAGCAGTTTTCATTTGGGTACCTTATTCAGACCATTCCATTACCCTAGGGTTCCCGATTGTCAGTAGAATTTGACTAAAGCATAATTCATAATAAAACTTGTTATTTAAAAAAAAAAAAAAACATGATTCCACTATATCAATAACCCAAAAGATACGAAAGGCACACCTACAAAATACATTCTGTACTGGATAGAAGTTTTGAGCACCTGCCTTCAGTAGTTTTCAAGATATGGAATGTTAACGAAAATGGTACGGACGGACGGACGGACAGACGGACCCACAACAATACCCCTATGCCCAATCGGGCTCAGGGGGTAATGAACATTCATGGCTCCGTTACACTGTTTGGACTTTCGTTGGGTACATTCCCATCGGATAAGGTTCGGTTTTGTGGCCTTCTTTGTATACATATACATATATATATAAAATTTAAAAAATAAATAAATAAAATTCTCTTAATAAAGATATATACTTGTAAAATTATGTCTGTTTTATTTAAAAATTAATTTATTGGAAGCTATATGTCTAGTTTTCAGTATATATTTTAATAAACCGTGAATGTTCATTTTTCATATATTTTGTTCTCTGAGTTAAACTTAATATATCATAGGGGGGTGGGATAATTTCGGGGGGGGGGAGTTTTCCAGGGGGAGACTATTGCCGGGGGGAATCTTTCCAGGGGGAGTTCCGGGGTACCCTACACTCGTAAACATACTATCAACATGGTATTCTTGTCGTTTGTCCAAGACGCCCAGGTTGGAGGTGGCTGTAGATTACTTAATATGCTGTATATTTCTGCGTCTAATCTCTTGAAATAATAAACTGCATTTACTCTACAATGTTGTTCCATGTCAGCTGTTTATAACTACAATAAACAAGTTAACTGAATTCACTTACCTGTGCTCACATAGATATTCTCAATATTTTTACACGTGTTCTCTTTAAAAAAAACACCCCCGCGTTTTCGGTAAAATGTTGTGCTGTGCCATGTGTTTAGAATTATGACATTCAATGTTATTGACTCATCTGAACACACACCAACTGCCTATATATATACCATTATAAAAGGGAGATATAAGTAATTTTGTCAGATTATGTTCTCTGGTCTTCAATGATAACTTTATTGGGTCGGTTCAATGCATGCAACGCCAGACGATACGCCGATACGACCAGAATGGTCGCCTTGTAAATCTCTCTCCCATGGCGCAAACATATCTCCATTTGGCAAATGGACAGTTTTAATGTGGCGAGTCTTTCCGTCAAATACAAAATTTGATGAATGCGTGCCTTGGTACTGAAATTACATTAAAAATACCATAAAGAACACATCTACATGTATGAATTACAAAGGAATACTGCACGATCATTAATTTACGATATAATTTTCACAATATTTCACAGTGTAATTACTCGTACAGAGTACTAGTGATTTTCGGGTTGAAACATTTACCGCATTCGAAGGACGTTCAGTGAACAATCACCGATATATTTAATAAATCCACGTGCTAAAACTCACACTTACGGGCAATTCTTCTTCGCAGTGACATGGTTGAAAATGTAGTAGGCCTATAGAGTAAATGTTGAGCGCCCAACAAGACGAATCTGTAAAATCTTAGAATAAATTCGAAAGTGCCGTGTGGTAGGACGTTCAACAGTTCAAATAGGACGACAACAGAATGAGATATCGCTTTAAATAAGACTGGTTAGATAATGTAAAGAATAGTTATCTAACTTGCTGACGCCCGATTCAGTGCAAACACAAGAGTCAGCGGGTGCAGATATTAAAAGAGAAAGCGCTTTCATAAGCTAACCGCCTATAACAATACATTCTCACAAGTTTGAATTTCTTAAACTCTTACGGGGAAATGTACTCAGCTGTAGTAAAAACAACGACAAAATCTTCGCCTCTTTATCTCAAGAGAAACAGGCTGTTTGGCAGCTTTAACTAATTTTGACTCGCGTACAAACATTTTGTAGGAGCGATCCTCGCGATGTCAAACCTGTTACTTTCCATAAATCCACATAGACTAACAGGTTCATTCAAGTTGATATTTGAGGCCGTCTGTATGACTGGGAGACTGTATGAACAAAATTTAAGCAGCGATTTCAGTTCCGATAACTCCATAATCTACTGGGTGCGGACAAATGGGAGGATAAAGAACGAATGAAAGGGGATGATATGGAGAGGGGGGGGGGGGGGGGGGGGGTAGACACATGCTATCAATTGCCTCAACTTCTTACACTCCATGTATGCGCTCAGATTCATATTTGGTGAATATAATATCACGCCAGGACGAAACCCGTATATATTCATTTAAGGATATAGTCAAATTGAAACCGGCATGATTGTAACATAATAGTTCGAATAAATTAACAAAATATGGCACCCATGACCTGATTTAGAGACCATGGGCACAAAGATAGAGCAACCTGTAACCATCTCGGTCATCTATACGCGGTAAGACTGACCCTGCGATCGTGTGTATCCATGTTCAGCCTGCTTTCGGCAACTGCTAGAGGGAATTTCCATAAATCAATACCACGTGACTTCGTTAGCCAATCAGCTAAAGTCTACCGACGTAACCCCAACGTAATTCGCCATTTTCGAGTCATGTGATGAACTACTTGTTCAAAATTTCAGATCCACCACACCTATTGGATGGATACGAAAGTTATATATTTTGTAAGCCCAGGCAATATCTGTCTCAGAAGTGGTATGAAAACTTGTAATTTATCAGATTTCTCGAGTCTGTCCTCCGCCGGATGAAGGCCGAACAGAATCCGGTAAAGTACCGGATATCGCTCCGCAACAATGGAGACACACGATTCGCAAGCCATCTTATGGCGAAGTGTACGCAAATGAAAGATAGAGCAGATAATATTATTATATTACCAGCAGTGAATTGGACCACTGGCCGTCACGTCATTTCTCGCAGTATTTTATATATTCACCCGCCAAAATGTTATATCTCCGACAGGTGACTATAAATTTCGTTAAGGTCACTGGTGGAAAATTGTCGTGGGGGTTGGGGGGGGGGGTGGGTGGGATTTTCGTGTTTGAAGTGGGGGGAGGGGGTGGGGGAAGGAGCGGGGGGAGGGGGTGGAATCGACGCAACTTAGAACATGATGAGTGGATGACGGCAGCTTTCAACATACATGATCAGACTAGTTTTGAGATATTCCTACCAGAAATCTTCAGAATAATCGTTTTCCATTGTATAATTACAATCTTTTCATGTTGACCTGAGAAAACAAAATTCATTGAGGCCAAATGTGCTATTCTTGAAATAGCAATCGATGTAAACATACGTATTAAGGGAGTATATCACATTCAGTACTAAAAGACTGAAGATGCTGAAAAACCTTCAGTATTTAGGCTAGGACAAGACGAGAGGAGTAGATATGGAGAATTGGGGTGGAAGTAGGAGGATTTTGGGGATAATCTTCCAGGTATTTGTAAATTGCCTTTTTATGGGAATTGAAATAGTATGAATTTCTTGGAGGCACCAAAACCATAATATTCAGTCCCATGGAACACCCTTCACAGCCAGACCGCTGAAGATATCGATATGTTATTTATATTCAGCCTATTGCGAGCTGTCTGAATAATAGTGTTAGAAAATTCGGCATGTTTGGAAAAAAATGCAGAAATCCCTCTGATACAGTGCCATAAGCTTATGAACGTGAGCTACTCCCTTAATACTAATAAACTGTAAAAGTGGTGATATTTAGTGCAACGGTCTAATCGTTCCAGCGTAAAACTATCCGAAAATCGTGTGTGATCTCCAAAATTCTATATTTTGAATCTATACTAAATTGATAACCTTAAAACTGAATATAAAGAATATGAAAAGGAGTTCAGTCCACGCCGGAGAGTCAGTTTATAATTAGATATGATTGACATGAATGTATAAGTTCTTTCAAGGCATGATAATGACGTGGTTGATAACAATCCACCTATTGCACAATATTGAGATAACAAAGGAGAGGTCTGTCTGTGTAGTAACCCGTGATTGCAACTGATCAGATTCTGGTGACTAGGAAATGTCCCCCCCCTGGAAATATTCCCCCCTATGATTCCTGCCCTCCTTGGAAAAAAAAATCCACCCCTACCTTTCAGATTTCTCAATGTGTGAAACCATAGAACAAAATATTATATATATATACATACGTGGCTTATTTGAGTCGTGCAATATTACCTTAGTAATGTGATGTTACACTAAGTACATTTATTAGGTGCAACAATATCAATAAAAATATACATACATGGTTTATTTGCGTCATCATGAAATATTATCTTGGTAATGTCATGTTACAGTAAGTTGTTTTCTCATGTATATTGTATACACGTGGCCGTACCCCGATACTGGTTAGTATGATTTCATTTTGCTCCTTTTTTTGGAGTACAGCCATGACCCCCCCTCCCCGTCATGTTCCCCCTGTCTCATTCCCCCCCTCCCGTCGTGTCATTTTCCCCTGTCATGTTCCCCCCCACTGGACATATTCCCCCATGTCGTATTCCCCCCTCCCCCCCTTATATTGACTTGTCCATATAGCTGTTGTGGGAAATGTTTAGGTGATTTTTTTCTTCCAATAAAATAATGCTAATTTTTATTTATCATAAACTGTTACAGGAAAAGACAAATGTTTTTTTCAATGTAATTCCATCAATAAATTATTTTCTTCACAGATATATCTTTAAGTAGTCTTAGATAGACAGAAATTTTACCAACCAATAAAAGTAACAGCATTATTTGAATGACACAAATATAATTGATAGGTAGATAGATTAAGCTTCTTAAATTATTATATTATTTATATTGAGTGTGCTTAACATGTATTATATTATTACTTAGTAGTGAAAGTTTCAACTTGCTTTATGCCATCTTTTTTGTTTGTACCGTCAATTCGGTGCTTATTTTAAATTGTCATCTTCATATTGAGTGTGCTTAACATGTAATTTTTAAGTGCTTAAATTAGTATGAAAATATAATCTATACATTGTATTACACACATCATACGTATTGTTCATCCAGACTTATTCAATTTAAACTTTGAGTAATAGTAACCAAGGGTCAACTCTTACCAAGGGGGGATTCTTTTCACACCTACAACCAATTGTTAGCAGGTTAACTACCACTCCCCAACCTGAGATGCAGTTTTGAAACCCTTGCATTCTGACTTACCTGGAGATTAGGGGATTACCTGCTCACACAGAAGATGGTTTAATCTCACAATTCTAATCATAAACTCACCTGTACCAATTAATCTCCAATCAATAGGAAGCTAATAAATGGATAATAATTTAAGAAGCTTAATCTATCTACCTATCAATTATAATTGTGCCATTCAAATAATTTTGTTACTTTTATTGACTGGTAAAATTTGTTGCCTATCTAAGACTACTTAAACATATATCTGTGAAGAAAATAATTTATTGATGCAATTACATTACATTACATTGATGGAATGTTACTATATTTTCCCAGTATTCAGCGAAAGTGACATTATACTTAGAATAATACACAATTTATCAAATACTACATGAAAATAAACCATCTATCACCAGTTCAAAATGATTGTCTTGGGTTACAAGATAGGGCAAAATGAAATTATACGCACCACCAACTGAACACCTGTAGGACAATCTCCCTTTTCCAGGCAATAACCTCAGGACGTATTCCACCGGATAAATTCCTCCAGGACAATTCCCTATCGTCAATTTATCACCCATCCTCCCCACCGATAATCCCATCTCAATGTTAAAACGATCAAATACCACCAGGAAAGGGAAATATTGTATTGCTCTGAGAGCCATAATCTCATTATCGTCGGATCTTATATACGACATGATAAACAGTTAAACAGGTGCTCAAAATACTACCAAACAAAGGAAATATTGCTCAGTTCATCACTTCTAAACACGGAACGTGGCTAATTGAATGGTAAGATTATGAGCTATTTGTGTGTAGTTCCATTTATTTTCATTAAATTTCATATAATACATGTTTTGTAGGATCCCAGGATTGTAAGTAAGTAAGTAAGTTGTTTATTCTCATCACCTTAGATACAAAGGTACAGAGTAATACAATATAAATTAGAAACCTTGTATTTACAGTGACGGGGAATTTAAATTCCCCAGGCGGAGACCGTAGTCTACCTTTACACAACAATTCTGTCTATATAATATCTTTTGCACTTCTTTTTATATATTTCACAATTTTACTTTGTATTGATTTCGTTTTACTGTTCACTAAACATGACATTTTGAACATATCTGGATTATTACAGTATTTTCTGGGTAATGATTCCTCTCGTACTGTTCTAAAATATGGACATACAAGCAAGTAATGGTACTCGTCACCTATGACATTTAAATTACAATTTTTACAAACTCTCTCGTTTAAATCTACATTATTAAATCGTCCAATATTTATCTGTAATCGTAAGTTCCCTGTTCGAAATTGACACATTTTAATAGCTTGGTTGAATGGCAGATTGACTAAATAGCTCTCTGTTTCGATCATATCTTTCCATTGTCGATATAACATATATACATTGCTGTCATTTAATTTACCTCTCCATTCCTGTAAATACTGGTCTTCTAGACGTCGTTTAACAGCAGAATATAACCAATTAATACTCGGAAAACATTGATTATCCCAAATGTTACTAAAACCACAGGAGTCAAATATACTTTTAACAAACTGTAACCATTTGCAAGTGTATCCTTTTGCATTGAATACATCTAACATGAATTTGTAAACATTTGCAGACAATTTATTTTTAACATTTAATATCAATTTACACCAAAATTTCACGATAGGAAGCTTAATTTTGACAATAAGTGGATATCTCCCCGTTTCCCCATAGACAATTACATTGGGAGTATTCTTTTTCAATTTCAATACAAATTTATAATATTGGAGTTGCAATCGTTCGATGATGTCTACGTTCTCAAAACCCCATATTTCGCTATCATATGTCAGTATCTGTACAACAATATTTTCAAACATTTCTATATATATTTCCAAGGGAGCCTTTAAATATCTACATCTTTTAATCACAGCAAACATAGCCTCGCGAGCTTGATCAACTAAGTACTTTCGACATTTGTACAACGTAGAATGTAGACATTCTGAAATAATAATACAGCATGAGCTTGAATGTATAGAATACGTATTCCATCGGAAAAAATTCCACCGGATTAATGCATGAATATCTGTTTAACCGCTTATAAATGTAAATGCGCAAAGATACAAAATTTGTTACTCATGACAAGAAAGTTCTAATACAATAGCGAAGTGTTTAATACTATATTAATATACATGTATATTAAGGTGAAATCCCTTATCATTTCTGATGGTATGGGGGATAATGCCAAATGAATGGGAGGGCAGAGGATGTCATGTTTGGTCGAAGTCACGTCCGGGACAAAGGACATGGTCAGTGAAGGGGTTACTCCCATGACGAAACTTCCGATATAAATACCACGCCAGTCCGACTCTACCATGACATTTGTAGTCTACACCACGTGAACTTCAAGTAGACACACCGCACGGCCCGTTTGGATCAAAGATTGTCCCTATCTCATCCAAAAACGTACCGGTGCACCAGCACAACGCTTTCTCTAATGTTGCTCAACTGTGTAGGCGTATCATGCTGTCGCTTCCAGTCCAAATACCATACCAGTCGTAGTTTACATCACTTTAATATGACATCCTGCACGCTATATTTGGACCAAGATTGGCCTCTAGGTCCCGCATCCAAAATGTCCGCTTTCGCAACAACGCCTCCACTGTGCATAGACATACTGACGTAATTTGCGCCCCGAACCGCCCCCAGCCGTAGTCTACATGGCATGAGCCACGAACCCGCCACCACTCATATAGACCATGCAGAACCCATGTAAACCGATTTGACCGGGGTTAGTTTTGGGTGTAATGTCCTTATTTTGCGTTCTATTTTTTTTGCAGAAGAAATCCTAGTTGTGTATCTATCCACCTATCACATGACCGATCTCGACGAGCGCTTCAAGTCGAGACCTAGCCCGAACCCTTAGGACCCCATCTTGACCCACCTGGACCCATTTGACTGCGTGTTCGGCCCGTTTTTTTTATTCGCATTTCTTTTCAGAGAAAAGCCCGTTTTACATCTCCCTTAATCAATCACGTGACCTCTTCTCTATTTTTAGCCCACCATCACCAGATGGTGGGCTGTTCAAATCGCTTTTTGTCCGTGGTCCGTCGTCCGTCCGTCGTCCGTCGTCCGTCGTCCGTCAGTCGTCCGTCCGTCCGTAAACAATTTCTTGTTATCGCGAGTTCTCAGGAACTACTGCATGGATCTTTCTCAAATTTGGTACACAGGTTCCCCTTGGGGTCTAGTTGTGCAAGAAACTTTTTTTGGTCCGATTCGAAAATCCAATATGGCCGCCAGGCAGCCATCTTGGATTTCCCCATGAAACGTTGTTATCGCGATTTCTCAGGAACTACTGCATGGATCTTTCTCAAATTTGGTACACAGGTTCCTCTTGGGTTCTAGTTGTGCAACATACCTTTTCTGGTCCGATTCGAAAATCCAATATGGCCACCAGACAGCCATCTTGGATTTCCCCATGAAACCTTGTTATCGCGATTTCTCAGGAACTACTGCATGGATCTTTCTCAAATTTGGTACACAGGTTCCCCTTGGGGTCTAGTTGTGCAAGATACCTTTTTTGGTCCGATTCGATAATCCAATATGGCCACCAGGCAGCCATCTTGGATTTCCCCATGAAACCTTGTTATCGCGATTTCTCAGGAACTACTGCATGGATCTTTCTCAAATTTGGTATACAGGTTCCCCTTGGGGTCTAGTTGTGCAACAAACCTTTTTTTGGTCCGATGCGAAAATTCAATATGGCCACCAGGCAGCCATCTTGGATTTCCCCATGAAACCTTGTTATCGCGATTTCTCAGGAACTCCTGCATGGATCTTTTTAAAATTTGGTACACAGGTTCCCCTTGGGGTCTAGTTGTGCGAGAAATCTTTCTTGGTCCGATTCGAAAATCCAATATGGCCACCAGGCAGCCATCTTGGATTTCCCTTTGAAACCTTGTTATTGCAATTTCTCAGGAACTACTGCATGGATCTTTCTCAAATTTGGTACACAGGTTCCACTTGGGGTCTAGTTTTGCAAGATACCTTTTTCGGTTCGAATCGAAAATCCAATATGGCCACAAGGCAGCCATCTTGAATTTCTCCATGAATCCTTGTTATCGCGATTTCTCAGGAACTACTGCATGGATCTTTTTAAAATTTGGTACACAGGTTCCCCTTGGGGTCTAGTTGTGCAAGATACCTTTTTCGGTCCGATTCGAAAAACCAATATGACCACCAGGCAGCCATATTGGATTTTCCCAAGAAACCTTATCGCGATTTCTCAGGAACTACTGCATGGATCTTTCTCAAATTTGGTACACAGGTTCCCCTTGGGATCTAGTTGTGCAAGATACCTTTCCTGGTACGATTTGAAAATCCAGTATAGCCACCAGGTAGCCATCTTGGATTTCCCCATGAAATTTTATCGTCATTTCTCAGGAACCACTGCATGGATCTTTCTCTTTTTTGGTACACAGATTCCCCTTAGGGTCTCGATATGCAAGATGCCTTTTTTTTAAGGAAGATAATCAGGATTCAGGCACTTTCGAAGTTTCAACATTACTGCGCAGACCGGATCCCTTCAGTATTAAATAGTGTACCATCTTACTATTTTCAGGCATGGTATCTTAAAAGAGATATCTCAAAATAGCCGTATAAACAGAACAGAATTAGCACTCGTTCTTAATTATAAAATCTTAAGTATGTTTCATAGCTCATGCCAAAGTACCCAATGATGACACGTGCAAAAAAATAAATAAAAAAATACTACGAAACAAAGGCGAAGAATCCTCCGTACATGTACATTCACTTTCATACTAACTTCGCTCATTTCTCTTGTATTATAACAACCGACATAAGTACAGTTTCTAGAAATCTTGAAACTCCTGAAACTTAGATTATATCTTGGTGTTTTTCAGTGACCTTTTCCGATCCTTTTCGCTCAGATTCGAAATTCTGTAAACAAAATTACAAATCAATCGTTTGTACTTAGTAACAATGGACAAAAAGATCCTCTAGTCATTAGCTTACAATTATCGGACAATGGTGGGCGCCAAGATCCTTCAGGATCTCTGATTCACAATGACATGGCAGCTACTTCACCGACCATGGCCTACCCGAACGTGATCTCTAGCGGACGCGACGTTATCCGCCCTCCGCATTCCCTCCGCAATTCCACCCCTCCCCCACCAATCTTAAAAATGATAAGAGATTTCACTTTAATATACTACTGGCCTGTAGGGTCATATGA
Source organism: Hanleya hanleyi (assembly GCA_036873755.1). Lineage (NCBI taxonomy): Eukaryota > Metazoa > Mollusca > Polyplacophora > Lepidopleurida > Hanleyidae > Hanleya > Hanleya hanleyi. Next base: position 41,031 of record JAVTVY010018600.1, read on the forward strand.
ATTCTTGTCACTACACCAGCAGCTTCTCTTGCCAAGTTTATATGTTGCGTTTAACGAATACAATCAATTCATAGAAAGATGGTAATAATAAATAATCTATTCTGAGTAATGCGGAATAGGTTGAATGTTGAATACCGAAAGAAACAATTATATTCATGATTCATGGATGAGGAAACACCTGTACGGGCGATGTCTTTCCATCGTCACAACTGAGGTTTATCAGCGGCCTAGACACTGCCTCTATCTATCCCATTGAAATCGTCGTTCACCAAGACCATCCCTGCTATGCGCAGATATGACTATGAAGGAAATCTCATGACGTGACCTCCCACATCTCTGAGACCATATTGGAATACATACGTCAAACAAATATGTTAAACAATCCGGATTCAGACGGAATTAGTCACTTTAGCTTTGCATTTATTTCCTAAAAAATAGCATGAAGTCTATATATTCATGCTACTGCATGAACCGGATATACCCGATCATTATCCTTCACTCTCATTCTTCAGTGGATCAGAGCCATTAAAACTAAGCCGGAATCACGAGAATCGTCAAATAGGATGTATTTGTATTACTGTTCGTGGATTCCAAAGCCTTCACATATAATAAACTCGAATGCTACGAGATAAATTAGGATACACATATGTTAATAACCTTCTTTTGCTTAAGCGCAGTAATTCGTAATTTCGAGCCCTCAGTAGCAGCGCGGTAGCAGTGCGGTGGCAATGCGGTGACAACGCGGTACCAACGCAGCAGCGATGCGGTAGAGGCACAGTAGCAGCACCTTAATTACCGCGGTAGAGTGACATTTAATGAGAGCGGTACTGTACAAAGTACAAAGTCACCCTGCATCTCCCTTGATAATTAAAGAGTTGTTGAACTTTTCGTGGAAATGCTTAGCTCTATGGAGGTGTGCATTGCCATGCTCTTCACTCATTTCGATGATTTACACCAGACATATGACGCTTTATCTTCCATATCATTGTACTTTTGTCCGTACCATATTTCTTTTAACAACTGACCGACAACTTCAAAACTTGCCTGAAAAATTCTTCGTCCCTTGTAGATGTGCACTTTTGAAGTTATGACCATTTATCGTGAATTTCAATATAAGCATGTTCAGATTGTGTCTCCAATACCATTTAATGGGCAACAACGAAACTAACATTGGATATGACCAATATCTTTAGATGTACACTGTTGGGGTTACTACCCCTTTTGATGATCTACCACTTTTGAGTGATGTCCCTTTATCGCCCACCTAAATATAGGGTCTAAAGTCTGTCCATTTTAATTAGTCGTCTACTTGGAGATTGTGAAAAATCAAAAGTTAACCCTGTAACAATTTTCTTTTTTTGCAGCGGGTAGAACAAGCTGAACTCTACAAAATGACTATCATTTCTCCGTGATATCGATAATATATCACGCTAAAAATAATAAAATTCACTCCATGTAAAACTCCACTACAGTTGTTTATGTACCGTGCCTCAATTACATACGAAGATGTGATAATGTATTCCTGCTCACTGGCACAAAGATTATTAATGCCGAATACAGTAATAACAGGCGGTCCGTGGGAGTGTCACTTATATTCCATGCCCAGTGAAATTGCACACACCTCTATGACCGTACACGGCATTGTTGACCTTTGTGCTAGACAACACGAATACATTATGACGTCTCCCTATGTAATTGAGTCCCGGTACACGAAACCACTGTACTAGAGTTTTATATGGAGAGAATAAAAAAGTTATATTATCGATATCACGGGGAAATGGCAGCCGTTTTGTAGAGTTCTGTTTGTTCTACACAATGCAAAAAAGAAAATTTACAGAGTAAACAGCTGATTATTGACAAGCTCCAAAGTAGACGACTAATTAAAATAGACAGACTATAGTACATTCTTGTCCGGGTTGTATCTCCCTTATTAAATGACAAAAGGTATTTTAAAGTGTGCAGCATTGCCTGTTTCGGTTATGGCCCTTTAGCCAATATACTTCCAAATCGAGTTTGAGCACCTCCCCTTTTACGACTGATCAGTTTCCATGGTATTTAAAAATATCCTAGATCATTTCACTACAGAATGCAATTAATGTAACTTGGTATGTAGCTGTTCTTTATACATTATTTACTTTGGATCATGTAATGCCCCGAGTTATACTTGTGTTCGCTGAATGTCATCATGTGCGCGACATGTTGGCGTGTTCTCAGCGAGGTGATGACATGCTAGACTGACAAGATCATTTTAAATACGTAATACATTTGAAGTCTCTAATTATCCATATATATTGCAAGAAATAAGCAAACATCGGGAAGACTTCATGCACATATTGCAAAAGAATTAACAAATGTTTACTTTCGTGCTCTGACGGGATACAGTACCCAAAATGGCGGACTGGCTCGATTCGCCAAACAACAATGAAAGACTACGTGAGTATTATTTAAAATATGAGGCTTAAAACTGTCGAAATAATGTATTGTCGGTCTTTGTTGCTTGTATGGCTATTGACATTTATATTTTGTAGTCCGATGCATGTATCTGGATAAAATGATCGTCTGTCAGATCCATGTTGCAGTTGCACTTGTAAAAATAGTAAAAAAAAAATAGTTCAGTGACGTACCGACCAAGCGTAGTAATTTATTCGCTCACGCTACATGTATTATCCAATCAGCGTGTTTGAACGCGTTATGCACCTAGGTGCATAAGATAATTATGTCATGACCGTATGTCCCTAATAACACCGCAGTTATGTGATCAATTTAATTATAATATGAACCTTTCCTGTTTGATTGAATATGCTTCCTGCATATTGTTCACGCGTTAATTAGAAGGAGCAATGACTGAATCAGTGTTTAAGTGATCTGTATTGAGTTCAGTGTGTGAATAGCCTGAACTTTTTAAATAAGGTAGGTGCGGCATATCAATAGGTTAATTTCTTCCGATGAATGACTGCTTTATTTAAATATTTGTCATTGTGTCTGATGCTTGGATTGAAAGAAACCAGCGTATTATGAATTCCCACGGTAGGTACGACTTATAACTTTGAACACACCGGTTCTCGTCAGATCACCGAAGTTTAGCAACCTTAAACTCGGTCAATACTTGGATGGGGGACCGGGTGCTGTACTGGCTGGGCTGACCAGTGTCCAGGGTAATAGGAACTGTGATCACACTCGTGTTCTGGCATATGTGGGCACCGTCGGGATATGAGTGAAACAAGGTTGAAAACGGCGTTAAACCCTACTACTCTCTCACTCACTCACTCCAGTGTCACGGAGTTGAGACGTATGACTTTCTAACACTATTGCTAACTACTGTAGGATGAAATGGAAAGATTAAACGAAATTGTTTTGTATTTGATAATGTGAAGTAACCATCATTTTAATCTCACGTTCGGCTATTTACGTATTGGCGGAACTTAGCCTCTCACATAGAACGCACAAAAAGACACCCGTGGGGAGCGTAAGACAATCAAGTAGAGAGCTGTCTACGAATTAGTGCTTTTAATATTCGAACGATTCAGTGGCATTTTATTGAAAAATGAAGTTAATTTTAATCATAAGAACATAATACATTCAAATTATACAAAACTTTGAATAATAGTAGTTGATGACGTGGGGCAGCACGATCGACCCTGCAGGGTGCAGGCATGTTGGCGAGAAGTTCCACCAAAAATTATTTGTGCGCATGTGGATTCCATTTCCGTTCCCAGAAATCCACTAGGCCAGAGGTTACTTTCGCAGCTACTGATTTCCGGGTCTATTCTGAGAAAAAGTCACTGTGCGCATGCACAGTGGATAAATAGCTCTAGATAGACGTTTTGGGGTCTAGGTGAGCCCCTAGTGGTCCGATGGTGTCATATGCGGTCTTATTTTGAAGCTCTCATGGAGTAGCGTCCGACTGGACTAATGTGTCGTCCGTTTTCAATATTTGGCGCATGCGCAGTCTGGCCGTAGTATAGAAAACGGGCATGGTAGGGGTGCGTCGGGGTGTTTGGGGTAGAAATGGACCACTATTGGTCCAAATGGGTCGTGGGAGGTGTCAAAGTGAAGCGTGTGTGGGGTAGAGTCAGAATGGTGTTGTTATTGCAAGTCGCGTCAATCTGTGCATGCGCAATTGGGTGTAGTAAATAAAGTGGTCATTTTGGGGGTGCCTAGGGGATGTGTTTGAGGTAGAGTTGGACCGCTATTGGTCCGAATGGGTCGTGAGAGGTGTCATTTTGTAGCTCCCGGGGTGTAGACCCCGATTTGAGGGATGTCCAAAGCATCTGTGACGTTATCGGTGACGTCATCAGTACGAGTATTAGCGAAAGTACATGCACAGTGCATGTCCATGTACATATACTCTGCGCATGTCCATGTATTCTTATATACGCGCATGTGTGACATGGTCTATAGAACACGTCTCTGGATCCCACGCCCTCATTCCTACTGTGGCAGGGTCACCGAGCAGTGGTTCGGTCCACATTTGGAGATGGTGACGACAACGAGGAGCGACGCCAGATCCTGAAAGAGTTCACAGAAGCCATCTTCGACAGATGGACTCGATGGAGAGGTGTGCTATCACCCACCACTACTGGACTATGACAGCCATCCTTGATGCCCGGGCTATGGACCACGAGCGCTCACGTCGGAACCAGCGACGGCTCGTTGGCCTCACAATGGTCTTTACCCTATTGATCCTGACGCTGTGGCAATGACGACAGCGACAGAAAAAACACGGCTCTTCAGAGCCTCCACAGATGCGCTTATGTGCAACCGATATATACGAGGGTCAGTCACAGTGTGCGTCATTCACCGTACGTAGTTTGGTCAACCATGATACCATGGGACCTGGCCATAAATACGAGGGTCAGTCAGAGTGTGTCTCATTCACCGTTCGCAATTTGTTCAATCATGTCACCAGTCCTACGAACAATCCTTTCCCCTACACCCCGAGTGGGATTACACGTCTATGAGGATAAAGTCACCATCGTTCATGACCGTGGAGATGTTTGCTGGTCGCGCGCTGAGACCGTATCGAATACGGTTACGCTATACCGTGACGGCTGGACGAAATTTAAACGGGTGTTGAGCGGTGAGCTCGGCGGAAAGCTCATCCACATAGACAATGCCATTTACGTACACCGTGGATCCTTCATCCTACGCCTGGGCCGTTACCAGGACCCAGCGCGAGGCTTCACCCTAGATCCCGATCTGTGAACAGCCGAGCGGTCAGCTGTTCAGTTGGACTGGGCTCGTGAAGCGGCGTCAGAACCCAATGAGAAAATCATCAACCGCGACAAGGGGAAGACGAGAGGGACTATCCGGTTCTCAGCCCCGTGACCTACAGAGATATCCTGGATAAACTTAACACCCGTAGTCCACCGTCAGAGGACGACGACGTCATAGATTACCCGGATATGCTCAGTCAGCCCAGTGGTCATTGCATCGAGACCCCTCCCATCGCGTTGTACGTGGTGAGCCGAGAAAAGCAAGACCAAACAACCCATACCGCAATGAACATGTGTGAATTGCCCAGTATGGACCTATCCACTGAGCCAGTAGGCCTGTGGGCCTGTCAAGACCTCCGTGAACTTTTCGGACAATTTCACCGTTTAGCTCCGAGATCCTTTCCATCGTGTTTTTCGCAGTGAGACGTGAAAAACAAGACCCCACAACAAATAGTAACCCCCCCCCAATGCCCCATACCCCATACAGGCATTTTCCCGTGTAGATGCAAAATTTGAGAATCAGGCCCCTTTTGTAGAGGTAAAGTCCGTGTTCCGCATTTTATAATTTCGGGGACAAATTCTCAATTTACATACACCCACCTTTCACTTGATGGGCAGTCCCCAATAAGCCGGGGTCCGATATTACCCCTTTTGATCATGGTTGATAGGGGTTTTCCCCTATTGTAGGGGTAAAGTCCGTGTTCCGCTTTTTTATATTTTCGGGGACAAATCCTCAATTAACATGCACCCACCCATGACTTGATAGGCAGTCCCCGATAAGCCGAGGAGCGATATTACCCCGTTTGGACATGGTCGGTAGTTTTTTCCCCTATTGTTGAGGTAAAGTCCGTGTTCCGCTTTTATATTTTCGGGACAATTCTTAATTTTACATACACCCACCCCTGACATGATCGGCCTTGGAGGATCGCTTGACTTTGACACCTCACTCGACCCAATCGGTCCACTAGGGGCCCCTCTCGCTCCTGAAGATTGCCGAAAATTGCCCATGATTCTCACGAAAACCCGCGTATTTGGGACTAGTTTCTGTCCGCGGAGGCTTTTTTCCAAGACCGCATCACCGCCATACCGCATCACCGCGGAGGAATACATGCCTCAAAGGTCACGTGATCGGAATTGACGTCACCATGGTAACCACTTGACCTGTGCCGGAACTATAGTGCACTTGAACACTGTGTCCTCCCCGTGACCTCCCCAATATGCAAATTGTTTAGGTCAATATGACTCAATATCCACTTTATATACTACTGATCTATCAGATTTCAGTTCAGTAAAGTCACAAATGGATAAATAGGATTTATAAAATCTGACGGAATTATTTTATTTATTTCCTTTTATTCCGATCTGACAATTTCTCAGTACAGATACAAACGCTTGAAATGAGTTGGCACAAATCGGGAACTGCATTTTATAATCGAGTATATTTAAGGTGTCGGACAATAATTACATGTAAACGGGCTGAACTGCCCATAGTTTAGGATTTTGTAATTAATTGATGGATTTACATTTGGTTGCACATTTCGTAAGATTTCATGATATTGGTGGACAGTTAAGTTTTGAAACAATAATTTGTTCAAAAAGTAGCAAGGAAAATGAAATTTCGCCCTATTCCCTTATAGTGTGAATATTTCCCACCTCTTGCATATTGCTCCAATTTAGAATATTTGATAACCATAAGGAAATATTTTGAAACTGTTGGAGGTCAAGTTTGACCAATCGATAACCATTATCATATACACACTGCAGTGACAGGAACTATTATAAACCATAAAACAGTCCAGCTGAACCATTAATTTATTAATTTATTTATTTATTAATTTATTATTTATTAATTGATTTATTAATTAATTAACCCTATCTGGCCTGGGCTTTTCGGGACCTGTCCCGGCCTGGGGGTGTGGGAGTGGGATGGGAGGGATTTGTGGGGGGGCCTAATCGTGTATTTGCGCCTAATCGTGTCAGCGCCAAATCATGTAAAAAAATTGCGCCTAATAACGTGTTGCGCTTAACCGTGTAGGAAATTTGCGCTTAATGGTGGAACTGTGCCTAATCGTGTACGAAATTTGGGCTTAATTGTGGAACTGCACCTAATCGTGTACGGAATTTGCGCCTATTTGTGTAAATGCGCCTAATCGTGTAAGGAGGCTGCGTCTAATCATGAAACAGCTCCTAATCATTTGAATCATCTTGCGCCTAATTCTGCGTTGCGCCTAATCGTGTAGAAAAATTGCTCCTAATTGTGGAACTGCGCCTATTCGTGTAGGAGATTTGCTACTAATTGTGGAAATGCGCCTATTCGTGTGAGAAATATGCATCTAATCGTGGAAACGCGCTTATTCGTGGAAGTCATTTTACTCCTAATTATGCGTTGCGCCTAATCGTGTAGAAAATTTGCGTCTAACTGTGGAAATGCGCCTAATTGTGTATAGAGACTGCGCCTAAACGTGCACAATGTGAAGACATAAGTGGTAATGTCAACTTGACCTTCTTTCGTCGTTTTTGGGGAGGTCACGGGGAGATCACGTGATCAAGAGGTCAAGGTCACTATGGTTCCGGACTTCCGGTCACGTGAACTTTGGGGCTTGTATTCCTCTGCGGTGATGCGGTCTGGCGGTGATGCGGTTGCGGGGAAAAAGCCTCGGCGGACAGAATATATTCCCAAATACGCGGGAGCCGGGAAAAATTCTCCGGCAATCTTCGCCAGTCTTCGGGACATTTTGGGGGCGAGAGGGGCCCCTAGTCAACCGATTGGGTCGGGTGAGGTGTCAAAGTGGAGCACTCGTCCCGGGCGAGCAATTCATGGGTAGGTGCATGTAAATTGAGGATTTGTCTCAAAAATATGAAAAGCGGAACACGGACTTTACCCCTAAAATAGGGGGAAACTCCTATCAACAAGGTCCAAAAGGGCTAATGTCCGTCTCCGGCTTATCGAGCCTGGCTGTGAAGTCATGGGTGGTTGTATGTAAAATGAGGAACACGGACTTTACCTCAACAATAGAAGAATGATTCGAACATTTGCATCTATAGGGGAAAATAACTGTATCGAGTATGGGGGTGGTCATTTTTGTGGATTTTACCATGGGTTGTGGGGTCTTGTTTTCTTCGTCTCGCCACGTAAAACACGATGGGATGGTCTCGGAGGTAAGCGGTGAAATTTTTCGAAAAATCCCGGTATCGTGTAGGTCTGTAATATGCATATACTGGCTCAGTGGATAGGTCCATACTGGGAAATTTTCTCCTGGACATTGCGATATGGGTTGTGGGGTCTTGTTTTTCACGTCTCACCACGCAGAACACGATGGGCGGGGTTTCGAAGCTAAGGGGTGAAATTTTTCGAAAAGTTCACGGGGTCTGGATAGGTCCCTAGGCCTACTGGCTCAGTGGATAGGTCCATACTGGGCAATTCACATATGTTCATTGCGATATGGGTTGTTGGATCTTGTTTTTCACGTCCCGCCACGTAGAACACGATGGGAGGGGTCTCGAAAATAAGCAGTGATTTTTTTTTGAAAAGTACAGGTACCGGGTAGGTCTGTATATTGGCCCATACTAGCTCAGTGGATAGGCCCATACTGGGAAATTTACTCCTGGACATTGCGATATGGGTTGTGGGATCTTGTTTTTCACGTCTCGTCACGTATAACACGATGGGCGGGGGCCCCGAAGCTAAGCGGTGATTTTTTTTGAAAAAGTCACTGCGCGCATGCGTAGTGGGTAAATAGTGCTGGGTGAACGTTTTGGGGTCTAGTTGAGGCCCTAGTGGTCCGGTGGTTTCGCATGAGGTCTTATTTTGAAACCCTCGTGAATGAGCATCCGACTGGACTAATGTATCGTCCCTATTGGTTATTCTGAGCATGCGCAGACATTCCGGGGGTGCGTGGGGGTGTGTTTGGGGTAGAAATGGACCACTACTCCTTGGTCCAAATGGGTCGTGGGAGGTGTCAAAGTGAAGCTTTTGTGGGATGAAGTCAGAAGGGCGTGCTTTTTATTGCAAGTCGCGTCAACCTGCGCATGCACAATTGGGTGTAGCAAGTAAAGTGGTCATTTTGGGGGTGCGTGAGGGTGTGTTCGGGGTAGAGAGGGATTATCCTTAGTCCGAATGCGTCATGTGGGGTGTCATTTTGTAGCTCTCGGGGTGTAGACCCTGACTTGAGGCATGTCCATGCCATCTGTGACGTCATTGGTGACGTCATCAGTAGAAGAAATAGCGAAAGCGGGCATTGCCGATGATTCTCACGAAAACCCGCGTATTTGGGACTACTTTCTCTCCGCGGAGGCTTTTTTCCAAGACCGCATCACCGCCAGACCGCATCACCGCGGAGGAATACATGCCTCAAAGGTCACGTGATCGGAATTGACGTCACCATGGTAACCACTTGACCTGTGCCGGAACTATAGTGCACTTGACCACTGTGACCTCCCGGTGACCTCCCCAATATGCATTTTTTTTAGGTCAATATGACTCAATATCCACTTTATATACTACTGATCTATCAGATTTCAGTTCAGTAAAGTCACAAATGGATAAATAGGATTTATAAAATCTGACGGAATTATTTTATTTATTTCTTTTTATTCCGATCTGACAATTTCTGAGTACAGATACAAACGCTTGAAATGAGTTGGCACAAATCGGGAACTGCATTTTATAATCGAGCATATTTAAGGCGTCGGGCTATAATTACATGTAAACGGGCTGAACTGCCCATAGTTTAGGATTCTGAAATTAATTGATGGATTTACATTTGGTCTCACATTTCGTAGATTTCATGATATTGGTGGACAGTTAAGTTTTGAAACAATAATTTGTTCAAAAAGTAGCAAGGAAAATGAAATTTCGCCCTATTCCCTTATAGTGTGAATATTTCCCACCTCTTGCATATTGCTCCAATTTAGAATATTTGATAACCATAAGGAAATATTTTGAAACTGTTGGAGGTCAAGTTTGACCAATCGATAACCATTATCATATACACACTGCAGTGACAGGAACTATTACGAGAGATCCTGAAGGATCTTGGCGCCCACCATTGTCCGATAATTTTAAGCTAATAACAAGAGGATCTTTTTGTCCATTGTTACTAAGAACAAACCACCGATTTGTAATTTTGTTTGCAGAATTTCGAATTTGAGCGAAAAAGATCGAAAAGGGGAAGGTAAATTATACAATGGTGTGAAACATGTTTGGCTTTAGTCTTCATTTTTCAAGGAAATGACTTGATAAACAGGGGATTATTTTGGGAAGAAGGGCGGGAAGAAATGGTATTGTCTTTAAATAGGGGAGGAAAGTAATTTACTGAAAATGATAAAGTCTATTTGAAAGATTGATTTTGTTTGTCTGTTTGTTTCTTTGTTTGTTTTTCGAAAAAAATATTTGAGAAACGATATAATGAGAGCGATGTATGGGTAGTCAAGCAAATACTCATCAGCTCCATATTTGACATACCAGTAGTGGTTCGGTCATTTTTGTTCTTGACATGGTACATGCCCAAATAATTGTGGTCATCGTGGAGTTCGAAATCATATTGCGCACAATGTGGATGATTTTACGTACATGACGGAGTCACCAAATATGGAATTAAAAAACTCTGGGACAATTTTGATGTAGGATTTACTGAAGACAAACAAAATTTGCAGTGAAATGTATGGCAACTGCATGACGTTAGTGATGTAATAGAATAAAAGGTTTGTACTCACTTGTCAGAAGACACCCCAGAGATTAAGTACAGGAATCCACACCTCGTCACAGCATCCTGATGATCTCTATCTCTTCTTCACGATACCCATTTCAGGGCATCTTGGTGATGCCAAAGTCAAGGCATCTTGGAGATGCCCATTCAAGCCACCCATGGACACTAGTAGAGCGTAACGCAAGGACTGGCTGAAGTATGTGCCAGAGGCCTCGAGTCAGTGTAAATTTTCCGCATTTTAAATATTTGTAATATGGTGTCCAAAAGTGACAAATCACACTAATTTGGTAATTGGCTATGAATGGGGACCCTTTATTGGACGTCTGATTATGGATTAAGAGAGTAGATGCTTAGAATTATCTATGTATTAGAATTCATATAGTAATTTTCTAATATGCTCTAATTCGTTCTTACTTTCGTGTAGAAATTCGTTCGTTTTTCATTTGTGATTGTTGTCTGATTTGCTGAGAAATATGTTGGCTGATAAAGAGATGACTTTCAATGAACGGATGTAAATGCACAGAATACAAGCCCATGGTTAGACCAATAAGTTGGCATTACGCCAGCCTGCACACTCTTTTCATTGGTGTAGACATGGTCGAGTAATGTCCCATTTCCAGTTGTAGGTTCAGTGATTAACTGGGTAAGTGATAATTCCTGTTCCATGAAATGTACAAATGTATTATCTTTCTCCAGCAAGTTCATATTAAAATCTCCAAGAAAGAAAGTCGGTTTATGTGTATTTATGAATGGCTGGATATTGTTGCGTACAACATGTTCTAGTTGTATGTCTGACAGTTTTGATGTTTTGTAGATGAATATAACTTGAACATCATTTCTTTTGATTTGTGCATTTATGAAGATAAATTCAACGTTATCATAGATGTGAGAATTGATCTTCTTCACAGTTATATCATCCTTTATGTATGCGACTAGGCCATGAAATGGTCTGGTCATGTTGGATGGCCGAGCTTCATCTAATCTATACGTTTGAAACCCTGGCAGCTCATACTGATCAGCTCTGTCTGTATTTACAAGACGTGTCTCACAAATTCCAATTAAGTCTGCATTCTGTATATTTGGGTCACTCTTGATATCCTCTGTATGTAAATGCAGGGATCTAGCATTGTTGAACAGTAGTTTTACTTGGGAGTTGTCAATACTGTACAGAGGTGTGTAACACAACTGAAGTGGATTCTTGTAAAGTCTTTCCATTTCTTGATGTACGTTTTCATCCACTTTCAATGCTTTCTCATTGAAGTCAAGAATGTGCAAGTTTGCTAATTTGCGAACTCGTGACAGTGCAACATAATGAACATGTGGGGGTTTATAACTGGAGCTTAGATCTACAGCAACTTCATCAATTGTGGCGCCTTGAGCTTTGCGAACAGTCTTAGCTGCAGCTGGGGTAAGTGGAAATTGGATTCTTTGGTAAGTGTTTTTGTTATGAAGAAATGTCCGTTTTGTTTCAAATACTGGTGTCCATTGCTGATCAATATCTGTACAATAGAGATGTTTGTATTGTTTTCTTCTTTTATTACCTATGTTTGTATCGGTAAAAAGCACCCATACAATGGCTGGTCTCTTAGATGTTCCTTTGCACTCGATGTGTTTCAGAATTCCTGATGCACCATTTGTCAGTCCATCATCGACATCAACATTGACTGTAACATCATATGTCATGTCAACCGCAAGTTTCAGCACACTAGGCAGGTTTCCAGTTTGGTTGAGTTTGTCTTTCTTATTAATTTTTTCTACCAAGTGGATCTTAGTCTCTTTGTTCATGTTCACGGGGGAAATAATATCTGTATCGGCGAAGACGTCTACTTTTGTAATTTTCAGATCTTGAATCAATGTGCTGTTGAAGTTATCAACTTTCTTGTTCTCTGTAAATAAATGCAGAGCTTTCCTTGGATAGTTTACAGATGGTGTAGAAATCGTGTGAGATGTGATAATTTCTTTATCTGTTGGTTGGAGTTCATTGAATCTTAACCTGTTTAACATCTCAGCAAATGGCAAGTCATCTTTTTGTCTCCTAATTTCGACGAGTTCAAACATTTGGAAATGTTTTTTCCATAAGTTGCTTGCTAGACCGACAGACAAATCAGAGAAGATCCATGAATCTGCTACAGGACATAACTGATAAAAGTCTCCGCAGCTATTATACTTATCCCTCCGAAATCTCGTTTTGTACCTGTTAGTTGTTGTAGTCGGTCATGCATGAAAGCGAAGAGCTTGTTACCAACCATGGAGATTTCATCGATAATGATAACAGCAAGGTCTTTGTAAGTTGTTCGAAATGTATTTAGCTCATCACTGTACATATGCTGTTGTGTTTGGAACATTTTCTTGTGGAAAGCAGAGGCTATTGTTACTCCATTTATGTTGTAAGCTGCCTTTCCTGTGAATGCTGTTCGTAAGATCTTTATAGTATCCGGGTTATCACCATCTTTGGAATTTAAAAGTCTATGTAGTGTTTGGTAGAGACCTTGTATTACTACAGATTTACCAACGCCTGCTCCACCCGACAGGAATGCGTAAAGGGGATCATTCTTTGTAGATATCCATTGTACAACGTGATTGAAGAATTCTCGTTGTTAATGTTAAGAGATCGGAGCAAAGCCCTGTATTCATCATCGGGAAGCAGTACTGAATTTGTTTCAACGAATACAGAGATATCAGGTAAATCAAGATCTTGGCCAATATCTGATGTGCCCTGGGATTGTGTCGGGGGAATGAAGTGGATAAACTCCTCTGACTGACTGGTAGATTGCTTATCATCTTCTGCTTGCACTTGTTCAGTGTTGGGTGCTAATATATCAAACTCTGTGGCCAGGTCTTGTTCAGCTTGTTGCCTCTCTAGATCTAATTCTTCAACATGGAGTTCGTATTTTTGCAGCACTTTGATGTTGGTAATGACCTTCATATGTGTCGTATCCACCCTTAAGATCTTTGTTTTCATCTCTCCATGGCATAAATAGAAGAAGTTTTTCTCTGTAGAAGTTCTCAGAATTTGTGCTCTTGCTGTATCTTACATATCGTATTACCTTTGGGTTTCTCCTTTTTCAGATTGTTATACCACCTCGCAATTTCATTACAATATTTGTATCACCGAACTCTGTATCACTGTCTGTCTCTACGTTATTGTCAGATGCCGGTAAATGACTTTTATCATCATCCTTGCATTCAACTTCAAAAGTAGGTTCCTTTTGTCTATACTTCACTTCTAACTCGGAAACATAATTAGCGAGACAGTATTTTTCGATTTTTTGGGGTCTTTTTGCATACCTCTTGATGATGTTGTCAGACTCATTGTCTGTTGAGTCATCTGGAAGCTGTTCTGGCTGTTCTTCATTTTTTAAGAGAAAAACTCGCTGATCTGGAGGAGACGTATTGATGAATACTACTTCACGAGTTGCTCGTGTCATTGGCATCTGTAACACGAGATATGATGCTTCTTGAGCACTTATTTCAACGAAATTAAGGAACTGGTTTCCAATATGTCGAACCTGCCTCTTGAGATCCATGTTTCCCTCTCTTGCTTCTGTGGACGCCTGTTCTAGCATAGTACTCATACCTCGCTGTGATTTGCTGATATAGGAAACAATGTACATTGCACAGGCATAGGGGTCAAGTACAAATTGTATGTCCAGGTTTGCTCTCCATGCGATAAGCACTACTTTATTGTAATAGTTCACACGCATCTCTGATGGTTTCCTTTTCAAAAACACTTTGGGCCCTTTGAGAGAGCTTCGTATGCATTTAATATATTCTGATTCTTCCATTTGCACAACATCTTTTAGAAATTGTTCGTATGACATATCACATCCGTCCTTGAACTCGTTCATTCTAGCATGTATTTCTGAGTATTTTTTCCTGTACTCTTCGACATCATTTTCTAGTGGTTCTAAGACCATTGTCTTTTGAAGGGGTGGAAGAGGAAAGCCAAATCTACAGACAGATCTACCACCTTTCTTGCATGTTTTCGAATGCTTATGAATTTGCAGTTGAACCAAGTCTCGTAGGTCTTCCTCGACATCTAGGGAACAAGTCACATATTTGTCAACATACTGAACAATGTCGTCCTCAGAATCTGTAACAGTTCCAATTGAAGAGTGTTCACTTTTAAGTACAGTGTTTACAAATACTTGCACTCTGTGATCGAAGTACCTGGACGTTGTTACAGGGTCTTTTTGAACAAGTTTGACTTTGTCAGACCATGTCATATTTTCTATGTCTTTATCGGAACACGGCATACCAGCTAATACAGCTAAAGTTTTAAGTAACTCTGTCCAACGAGTATCAGCTGAAGATAATGACATAAACCATGTTGGGAGTCCTAATTGTCTAATCATAGCAAATACATCCTTTTTTCTTGAAGAAAGGTATGCTGGAGAATTACGAAGTGTTCTAAAAATGTAGTAACCTTCATTCAAGTTAACTATCTTGTCAACAATTTCAGGGATTCGCGCTTCTTTTGCTGTAATTTTCTTTCCTTCACTTTTCTTCCTTCGAACAGCTAAGTTGACTTTATCAACCACTTGTTTCCTTTGTATTTTGTTCAGTTTGAAAAAGAGATTTGGAACACATGTTGCGGCTCTTCGATCGATACTTCGCAATTCCCATTTTGAAACGTCACTGTAAGATACAGGTACCTGCCGGTCATTGTTTTCTAATCTTTTCTGTCCACAATATATTGTTGGAAAAGAGAGTACTTCGGCATCTTTATCATGATAAATGCTAAGTGGATGTTGTCCATCGCCAGGTGCTAAAACTAGGCCTTTATTGGTATCAATATTTGTTTGGTCGATGAGTGTGTCGGAATTTCCTTGAATGCGATCATCTTCATGAATTTCGATAAATGTATCTTGGTTTTCTAACTCGTTTTCAGGATCAGTAAAATGCTTCTGAACAAACAATTTCAGATTGTTTACCATCTGCAGTGTCCGAACAACTATGTAAAAGTCCGCCGTTTAAGTTTTGTGATCTGGTAAATTCTTGAACAATTTCTTAAGCACTATTGGTAGTCTCGTTAACCCAATTCTCATCAATTGCCAGACCAGAATTCTTATACAGCTCACTATTGTTCATAAGCCAGTGTAAAGCTGTGAGTACAACAGTTGGTCGCACATTTTCAGAAAACACACACGATTTGTATGAAAATCTTTTCTTCAGTTTTACAGACACTGTGAAATGTTCATCCATTTGTCTTGGTAATGCATTCAGTGTCGGTTGAATGTCAATCGGGACATTGACTACATTGCCTTTTGTTGAATACTGTCCACCTCGTGGTAATTCTTTTATCTGCATAAAGGGTGATCTAAGCGCTACAAGTCGTTCTTCGAGAGGGTGTAAGTTCAACTCGGGGGGGTTATCAGGCCAGGTCATCCCATTGGCAACAGAGAGTTTTGGAATTTTACATTTCTTTAATGTGGATAAGCATGTGTGACAAAGCCATTCCTTTCCATCCACAGATTTGTATCCTGTATAGAAATCTTTATATGTTTGAAATATAGGAACAGGACAACTCTCTGTTACGCTTTCTCTACACCATGTTTGATGACAACAGGTACATACATATTCTGGTCCTTTTTCTGTTTTTTTTTTGTAGAAAACATTGATACATCCGTCTATATCATGTCCGAAACGTCTTTTTTTACATTGATCTTTTCATGCTGAAAATACTCTTGGCTCTTTCGGTCTTCTGATTTTCGCTTTCTGTCCGAGGCTTTTTCTTCTTGTGTAACATGCCTTCTTCTTTCAGATTGTTTCATTCTTTCAATCGTGAGGAAAGTTCTATCCTGTCGCAGTTGTCTCTTTCTGGTCAAATCTGCCTTTGACTCCGCTTGTGAAAACAATGGATCAAGTCTAGCTTTTTTCTTCAACAATCTTTCTTGTTCTAAACACTGTGAATCTTCTCTACATTTTCGCTTACATTTCAGATCTATCATCCTGTGCTTTTCCGGATCTCTTTCTCTGGCTGTCCTCTTAATTTGTTTCTCAATCACTAAGAAGGTTGGATCATTCCTTGCTTTCCGTTTACTTTGGACATCTATTACTCTGTGCTTTTCCGGTTCTTTTCCCCTGGCTGTCCTCTTACTTTGTTTTTCAATCATTAAGAAGCTTGGACAATTCCTTGCTTTCCGTTTACTTTGGACATCTATTACTCTGTGTTTTTCCGGTTCTTTTTCCCTAGCTGTCCTCTTACTTTGTTTTTCAATCACTGAGAAGCTTGGATCATTCCTTGCTTTCCGTTTGCTGTGCACATCGTTTACCCTGTGCTTTTCCGGATCTTTTCCCCTAGATTTCCGTTTACTTTGGACATCTATTACTCTGTGCTTTTCCGGTTCATTTCCCCTAGATATCCGTTTACTGTGAACATTCATTACCCTGAGCTTTTCTGGTTCATTTTCCCTAGATTTCCGTTTACTTTGGACATCTATTAATCTGTGCTTTTCTGGATATTTTTCTCTAGCACTTGATTTGCGTCTTTTGTCACATTCTTTCAATATTTTTTTCTTTGAACTTCTTTGTCTCATTTTCTTCATGTACGTACGCATGTTCTCTCGCCGTGTACAATAATGTATTGTTTTCTCACTTTTATGGTCAGTTGAAGAACTTTTCTTCTTTAATATTTGTCTTTTTTCTGATCTTGAAAATATAACAGAAGTCTATCATTTGCCGTTTCTTCAGTCAATTCTGTAGTCTTCTCAGAACTCTTTGGTATCTGATCAGTACAATTGTCTGAACTTATCCTCAATATCTTGAGAGCTGTTACTTCGAAAAGATCATCTGCCCGATAAGCCATTGATTGTGCTAGACGAAGACCATGTTCAAATACATCGTGTATGTCACTATAATGCAGCACAATACTTGATCCATTTGGATCAACAGAACCAGTCAAGTTTCTAGAGTGAGAGTCGCTAACACAGTAAATGTTATTCTGCTTAATTACAATGAATGTACTTCCTTTGAATGTTACAATAGCAGCATCACTACTGTTTTGAAGTGAAGCAGCATGTAATGCTCAGCCAGTGTTAAGAACTGCAGTTCATCTAGGTTTTCTCTCGTAATGCCCAGTGTTCCCATCAGTGATTCTTGAAGTGCAAAATTGTACAGATTACCATTTGTATATTCCACTGACCCACGAATGTCATTAATGGATAGGAGCTCATGATGGATTGTGCTACTTCGCTGCAAAAAATCATACATTTCGTTTCCATTTACAAGTATCTTGTCAACGTCATTTGATGTCGAAATTGATGTTGGTTTCTCTTGACTGTATATGAGAGCTGATAGACTATTCATTACACACTGTTTACCAGCATTGTCCTGAAATCTTGGATGGCTTTGGTCGAAATGACCCTATATTGGTATTGGCAAACTCAAAATATCTGTATTTCCTTCGAATCTATGTTGTGAAATTATACCCGGACACATTTTTGCTGATTCATGTTCTCATTCAGCATCTACAACATCATCATGATGAGTGTTATGTGTTGAAACAAATATTTTGTCCATTTGTTATCAACAGGAAGTTCAGATATGCAAGGTTTGCATGGTTTTGTATGTTCAGTGGTTGTAATAGATTTATTCAATAGCTTATTCATAGTTCTTGAAGTGGTTTGATTTGTTCATTTGTTCTCAGTTCTTGCAACTTTTGTACATAATTTCGACACCACTGCATTGCACGGTGGCAATGGCACCCTCGGTGAGGTGCAAACGGAAGGTTCCGAGTCAGTGGCGGTCGTCTGCCCTGCACCATCAATTCTACTATCCGGTGTAGCTGATGGTGGCACACTCGATGGTGTACAGACGCACCGATGCGAATCAGACCTCGGTGGAACATCCCCGTGTGGGATGGACAGACTTCCCTGAGGAGTTGTCAACCTCTGGGCATTTGAAGATTTTCCCTTCAGAAGGGATGATTCTTCCAGACCATGAGAATTCTCCGCCCTCCTCTGTCTCATCCGTGACTTCTGTTGCTCAGCCTGTCGACGTGAGGATTTGCGTTTCCCTCCCATGCTGTGAAATATATACATCCACAAAAACTTTTATGGCTAATGTCAACGTATGATGGTGACAATTTGACAAATTTACTGTCTGTCCCAGATAATATATCCGAGATGTTTTCGGCGATATTTCGGAGGCAATTCATTGGATGATATTGAAACTTCACACAGGGGATAAACTAATAAGTTTTCAATTGAACCCAAAATACGCCCGTAAAAAAAACTACAGTTGATAAACAACAATTTTATCTCCTGAATATTTTTATAGACAAAGGTTAACAATGAAATTAATCTACCTGGACTGTATGTTGTTTGTATTGTTGCAATAGTCATAATACTGTACATGTATAAGTCATCATTGTTGTATAAAGTGGTGTAGGCAAGTTTGGAAATCAGTTGGGCGGGGGGGGGGGGGTACATAAGGGCCTGGAGTGGTATTTGTAGGAGCAGGTAGAACACCAGTTACTCCTACTCTGCGGGAGTGCATATTCCCCCACCCCCGGTATACGCTTATGTATGTATCAGTAACTTTAAAACAAAATTTGTGTACGTGTAAGCTGCAAAAGTAAGCTCATTAGCCTGATGAATGGGGTCGAAATAACAGTAGGTGCCAAATACAAGGATTTCAGACTAAAACTAAATTTAACTGTTATTCTAAGGGATAACTGAGATACCCCCCCGCCCTGCAAGACACAAGTCTGCCGTTCTGAGTAATATGTCTAAAAACAATAGTATACTGGTCATTCCAAGTCTGGGTAATTAAAGCAAAAATTAATATTTCATGTCACAAATAGGAGATGCAAATCTTTAAACATGTTTACAAAGTTTCAGAACCTTCTGATAAAAATAGTAGGAGTAGTTGACTAGACTAGAAACTTACCTGTACATGGGAATAGAAAATGGCAAAGTCCTATAAAGTTAAAACGTCATAAATATGTCAAAAATTATGATTTTGCATTGTAAATAGGACATGCACATCTACAAATCATAGGTAATACAAATGTAAAGTTTCATTAAAATAGAAGCAACGTCTTAAGAGGAGTAGTCCGGACAAAATTGCTTCTACATGGGAATAGATCCTAAAAATAGTAGGAGTAGTTGATTACACTAGAAACTTATCTGTACATGGGAATAGATCCTGAAAATAGAAGCAAAATCTTAAGAGGAGTAGTCCGGACAAAATTGCTTCTACATGGGAATAGATCCTAAAAATAGTAGGAGTAGTTGATTACACTAGAAACTTATCTGTACATGGGAATAGAAAATGGCAAAGTCCTATAAAGTTCAAAACGTCATAAATATGTCAAAAATTATAATTTTGCCTTGTAAATAGGACATGCACATCTTCAAATCATAGGTAACATATATGTAAAGTTTCATTAAAATAGAAGCAAAATCCTAGGAGGACTAGTCTGAACAAAATTGTCTCTACATGGGAATAGATCCTGAAAATGGCAGTCCTATCAAGTTCAAAACGTCATAAATATGTCAAAAATAAAAATTTCGCCTTCAAAATAGGACATGCACATCTTCAAACCATAGGTAATACATATGTAAAGTTTCATTAAAATAGAAGCAAAATCCTAGGAGGAGTAGTCTGGACAATATTGTGTCTACAGACAGACGGACAGACGGACGGACAGACGGACAGAAGGACAAGCCGATTCCAGTATACCCCACTAACTTCGTTGCGGGGGGTATAATTAAGGAGAGTAACTGAAGAAAACATTGAATCAGCTTAAAAACAGTTTGTGTAAATCTACACATGGTACCGATAAAATGTACCAAATTGCAAAAGAATCCATCGAAAAGTCTGGGACAGTAGGACAGTAGGCGGCAAATTAAAGGTTTCAGATCAAAATCAAGGGCAGTAACTAAAGAAACTATGGAATCAACTCGAAAAAAGTTCGTGCACATGAGCACCAATCATTTCAAAAGAATGCAATGAAATTACAAGCGTCTAGTCCGTCATTCATAATCCAGCCGTCGTCCATTAGTGAATATCCGCGTCCATAATTCAAAGACCTATTCCATTTCCATATAACAGTATTAGCACCAAATTCAAAAAGACAAAAGTATACATAAACATAGGCTTGTTTCCTGCAAGAGAGAAGCGGTCAACAGTTTTCAATGATGCCGGCAAGACATCATGATGTTCCAAATATCAAATCCGTATCGCTGATCAGTATTCTTAATCCATAATATTCGTTATAGAGTCGTCATCTAAAAATGATGTACCTCAGCCACGCTTTGATTGTGACTGTTCATATGAGTACCATGAAGATCTTGGAGTACATGGGCTCATACGGCCCCTAGCCCCGGGTTAAGCGGAATTAGACACATGTTACGAAACGTAGCGCCATAGATCTTGCACGCTACGTTCGTATTTTGCTATCAGCATGCGATATGTATCGCCAAATTTGAGAAACTTTTGAGTGGAGGCGCTTGGTGGAATAGCCCTGTTTTATAAGTTTCTGCAACAATGTTTTGTGACGTTGATTAAAATCATCACATTTAACACAGGATCTAGCAAATGCTACTAAACGAGATATGTATACGCCATATGCAGGTCCCACTGGAATATTACTATCCAGAAAGGGATAGTTTACGATGTCGAAATTGTAATCATCTCTTTTGTCATAAAGTCGACGAGAGAGAATGCCCGCTTCATTTTTATAGAGATAGAGATCTAAATAAGATGTGCCTGTAGGGCTATCTGTAGTTTCCTTCAAATCCAGTGAAGGTGGATATATATCCTTCACTGCGTCATTTATATAGCGATTATCCACAGCGAGAAGATCGTCTATATAGCGTTTGGTGAATGAGAAGGAACGGGCTTTGAGTGGATCGGTTTTTGAAAGCGCCAGCATATAGTCATATTCATAAGAGAACAGATACAGGTCAGCCAACAGGGGTGCACAATTAGTACCCATTGGAATACCTATATGCTGCTGATATATTGTGTTGCCAAATTTCACATAGATATTTTTAATGAGAAATTCAAGCAACTCTATAAACAAAGAAACATCCCATGAATGATATCTCTTGTATGTAGTCGAGCTAAAGAATGCTTTATGGCTTCCGACATTAATATATATACGATCAGTTTTCTTGAACACAGATACTATTAATGAACTTATACGGTCAATAAGGTCCTGATGAGGGATTGTAGTATAGAGAGTCGAGAAATCCCATGTGGATACATGTCTGTACAGTATGTCACCTTTAGCATCAAGTTCTTCCGTAAGACATTTTGAGTTTTTAAATATCCACATACATTCAACGCCAGAGTTCTTGAAAATAGTGGCGCAATACCTTTCCCAAAATGCTTTTGCCTCCTGAAGGGCCCTCGTCAATAGGGTTGAAAGAGGCTTGGTGTTGCAGCTTCTAGAACCAGCTATGAATCTAGCTTCGTATGGTGATTTGTGCATTTTGGGAGTCCAGTATATTTTTGGTATGTCGCTATGATTGGTTGGAAGACAAATACCTCTTTCCCTGAGAAACTTTTTGTGATTGTTAAATAAATCTTCCAGAGTAAATGCAGTTTGGGAGTAAGTAGATGTATTTGATGAAGATATGCCTACACTCAATTCTTTAACCAGCACCTGGTAATAGTAATATTTACATATGAATATTATATTATTCGGAGCTTTGTCTGCTGGGACTATGACGAATTTACTCTGGAGATTTGCTAGAACTTCTTGCGAATTGAGGTTTCTCAGTACTTGTTTTGCTTGGGGAAGAGTACTTCTGTCAATATGGCGGATTGTTTCAACGACCTTGCTCTTGGTGAGGTCCAGCCAATCAGCGAGTACTGTAGGTTCAACTTTTTTTCGCTTAGACCAATCAATAACGTACTGTTCTAATGCAGTCAGGACTATCTTCTGGTCCGCCTTCAGATTTATTCTTCTGGGCTCTCTATATTTAGGTCCTTTCATCAGGAGTAATTTCAAATCCTTATCACTCACCACATCAAGGTCACCAGTCACAATATGTTTGCATGGTGTATAGATAAAGTTCGACAATTCACAATCACAACTATATCCTCCTGACGTGTATAAGTTCCAGTCAAACTCCTTGACAGCATTGGAGTAATTGAATATTTTGGTGGCTATAGATTTAGTATAATTATATGAAATGCAAGGAGGTTCTGTGAACTTAAAATAGTTTGGTACAGCGTTTAGTACCTCTGGATCATTCAGGATTCGAGGTAAATTAATGATGTCCAGTCCTTTATCTAAGTAGTTGAGTTTCAAGAATAGCCGATCTTGAGATGTTTCGATTATGTTCACTGGACGATACAACCGAAAATACGCTACATCTTGACATACTTTACTGATTTTGGATGGTATTATATTTCCTGAAGACGCAGATTGCTGTATATCTCTGGCTATTTGATTTAAAGCTCTCAGAGGTAACGCATACAGAACTGTATGTAAGCTATGTATACTATTGGGTGCGTTAGTTAAACCCACTAAGTAATTTAAAGTGATATGATCGTGAATCATCGAACTATTAAACTTTCGCCAACCATGGCTGCGTTGTCTCCGTTGATGGGGTTTAAATAGTTGGGTAATGTTGGATATATTTGAACGGCGGTTTGTAGCATTGCCGAACCCACTGACATTATCATTTAAACCAAACGGAAACACCGACCCAAGTTCTAGCATCCAGAATAATTCCCGCTCTCGGATTTTTCTCTCAAATCCAAAGGGGGAATCCTTAGTAGATGGATAGACGACGTCTATGATCTGAATACTAAAGTTATCCCAGTCATGGTCGGGTCCAGAAAAATGCCTACCTATAAGCAATTGCTTTTTCCTAACGGATTTTCTGTGACCGTTCACCCTAAGATGGAGTCTTTGGGTGGTCTTGCCAACATACTGTTGACCACACTTCTTACAGGAAACTAAGTAAATACAGTTTGCAGTAGAACAACTAAGATCAACATACGAATTAACAGAATATGAGTTACCAGTTAACGCGGAACTAAATGAAGCTGAAGTATTAAAGAGTGGACACGTGAGACATCCACGGTGTCCACACTTAGAAATTTTGAAATTATTACATGTAGAATTCGATGCTAAACAATCATCAAGCGCAATATTGCAAGGTTTGATGTCGTGGCCTTGCTTTGCTGTCAGAAATATATCTGTCATTTGGATTGAAAAAGGTCTTAGTGCATTTTGAACTATTAGAGACTCGGCCGAGAAACCTGCACTAAGGTTCCTCGGGTCTGTCTTCATATTTTTTCTTTTAGTTGTGCTCATTATGTTTGTTGGGTGTGCAGGGGCCCGGCCTCGGGGACAACTTGTCCACCAGCAGAATCCAGGCATACACAGGTTAAAATTACAAGCGTCCAGTCCGTCATTCATAATCCAGCCGTCGTCCATTAGAGAATATCCGCGTCCATAATCCAAAGACCTATTCCATTTCCATATAACAGTATTAGCACCAAATTCAAAAAGACAAAAGTATACATAAACATAGGCTTGTTTCCTGCAAGAGAGAAGCGGTCAACAGTTTTCAATGATGCCGGCAAGACATCATGATGTTCCAAAATATCAAATCCGTATCGCTGATCAGTATTCTTAATCCATAATATTCGTTATAGAGTCGTCATCTAAAAATGATGTACCTCAGTCACGCTTTGATTGTGACTGTTCATATGAGTACCATGAGGATCTTGAAGTACATGGGTCATACGGCCCCTAGCCCCGGGTTAAGCGGAATTAGACACATGTTACGAAACGTAGCGCCATAGATCTTGCACGCTACGTTCGTATTTTGCTATCAGCATGCGATATGTATCGCCAAATTTGAGAAACTTTGAGTGGAGGCGTTTGGTGGAATAGCCCTGTTTTATAAGTTTCTGCAACAATGTTTTGTGACGTTGATTAAAATCTTCACATTTAACACAGGATCTAGCAAATGCTACTAAGCGAGATATGTATACGCCATATGCAGGTCCCACTGGAATATTACTGTCCAGAAAAGGATAGTTTTGATGTCGAAGTACTGTCATCTCTTTTGTCATAAAGTCGACGAGAGAGAATGCCGCTTCATTTTTATAGAGGTAGAGATCTAAATAAGATATTGCCTGGGCTATCTCTTCCTTCAAATCCAGTGAAGGTGGATATATATCCTTCACTGCGTCATTTATATAACGTTATCCACAGCGAGAAGATCACGTCTATATAGCGTTTGGTGAATAGAGAAGGAACGGGCTTTGAATGGATCGGTTTTTGAAAGCGACTGCATATAGTCATATTCATAAGAGAACAGATATAGGTCAGCCAACAGGGGTGCACAATTAGTACCCATTGGAATACCTATATGCTGCTGATATATTGTATTGCCAAATTTCACATAGATATTTTTAATGAGAAATTCAAGCAACTCTATAAACAAAGAAACATCCCATGAATAATATCTCTTGTATGTAGTAGAGCTAAAGAATGCTTTATGGCTTCCGACATTAATATATCTACGATCAGTTTCTTGAACACAGATACTATTAATGAACTTAGACGGTCAATAAGGTCCTGATGAGGGATTGTAGTATAGAGAGTCGAGAAATTCCATGTGGATACATGTCTGTACGGTATGTGACCTTTAGCATCAAGTTCCTCCGTAAGACATTTTGAGTTTTTCAATATCCACATACATTCAACGCCAGAGTTCTTGAAAATAGTGGCGCAATACCTTTCCCAAAATGCTCCCAAAATTTCGTTCACGAGGACTGTGGGTGCCAAATAAAAGGATTCCAAAATAAAATGAAGGGGGGTTAACTCAGGAAAACGTCGAATTGGTTCGAAAAAAGTTCATGCGCATCTACACATGATATCATGTGTACCAAATTTCAGAAGATTCCATGGGAAACTCTGGGACGAGTTGCATTCACGAAGTCAGCAGGTGCCAAATACAAGGATTTCAGACCAAAACCAAGGGGAGTAACCCAAGAAAACGTTGAATCGGGCTGAAAAAGGTTCGTGCACATCTACATATGATACCGATCATGTGTACCAAATTTCAGAAGAATCCATGGAAAACTCTGGGACGAGCTGCATTCACGAAGACAGTGTGTGCCAAATACAAGGATTTCAGACTAAAATCAAGGGGAGTAACTCAAGAAAACGTCGAATCGGGCTGAAAAAGTTTCGTGCACATCTAGACATGATACCGATCATGTGTACCAATTTTCAGAAGAATCCATTGAAAACCCTGGGACGAGTTGCGTTGACGAAGACAGTAGGTGCCAAATACAAGGATTTCAGACCAAAATCAAGGGGAGTAACTCAAGAAAATGTCGAATCGAGCCGAAAGAAGTTCGTGCACATCTACACATGGTACCGATCATGTATACCAAATTTCAGAAGAATCCTTTGAAAACTCTGGGACGAGTTGCGTTGACGAAGACAGTAGGTGCCAAATACAAGGATTTCAGACCAAAATCAAGGGAAGTAACTCAAGAAAACGTTGGATCGGGCCGAAAAAAGTTTGTGCACATCTACACATGGTACCGATCATGTGTACCAAATTTCAGAAGAATCCATTGAAAACTCTGGGGTGAGTTGCATTAAAGGCAGTAGGTGACAAATACAAGGATTACAGACCAAAATGAAGGGAGTAACTCAAGAAAACGTTGAATTGGACTGAACAAATTTTGTGCACATCTACACATGTTGCCGATAATGTGTACCAAATTTCAGAAGAATCCATTGAAAACTCTGATGAGACGAGTTGTGTTGACGATGACAAGGTTTTGAATACATGGATTTCAGAACAAAATCAAGGGGAGTATCTCAAGAAAATGTCGAATCAAGCCGAAAACAGTTTGTGCACATCTACACATGGTACCGATCACGAGCACCAAATATCAAAAGAATCCACTGAAAACTCTAGGACGAGTTGTGTTGACGGGGAAAAGTTTACGGATGAACGATGCCATACCTCTAGGGCGAGTTGCGTTGACAAGAAAAAGTTTACGGATGGGCGTATAAAAAGTACCAATTTTATTCCAAAGTAACAAGAAAATCCTCAACTAATCGCGAAAACAAGAATTAGATGGAAGATTCGTAGGTTATTTTTTGACGTCATGACGTCAAGTCTGCATGTTATAACATTGGCAGATCAGCATCATCATAGCCCCAAAATAACATGGTAGGTATTGGTGATTTGCGTCAATTTCCAACACATTTTAATGAAATATGGGAGAAAAAATAGTATTTTTTAGTTGATATACTGTCTGAAGTTTCAATGCTGTACGATAAATTGTCTCCGAAATATTGCCGAAAACGTCTCGGAATATATTATCTGGGACAAACTGTTGTTGTTGTGCCGTCACAACATGACACTGTTCTGACAAACAATGACCTCGCCATAAATAATTTTCGGTACAGAGAATTTTTTGTAAATATTACACATAAAAATTTACATTCTGCTAGCCCTGATAAGTTTTAATCACGTTGCAAGTTTCATTTCTGTGAGGCCTAAAAGGCGTGTGCGGGTGACGGGTCGGGCATCGCCACATGAACAGTTGAACAATGGCATAATTTGCGATGATCACAACACAAGCGCCTTCCCTCCACAAAAAAAATCCATATTCCAAACTACGGTACCGTACTTTCGTGTTTCATCAGTGTTAACATTGAAATTATCCGTTATGTAGTTCAGAATTGTCCGCTAAAACGCTTGGGACTATTTATTCTCAATTATGAATAAACAATACGGGAGAACAAATTGATCAGCAAACTTACTTGTCAAAATGGCTGCTGATTTGAAATAAAATGTCTATCCTTTTATAATACTCTCAAGTCAGCCAATCAAAGCTGTCGTTGGATGAGCTATTGGAAATCCCCACGCCCCAAGTTGAGTCCTGCCAAATATTAAGATGGGCACAGCTGTCTGCTCAGTGAAAAGGTATAATCTGTGACAATCGCATTGTGTTCACTTCGGTAACTCTTGCTGAGTTTATATTGCTAATGATATATTTTCGGCCTCATGTCCAATTTTAAACAAATTGGCGACGACCAGAAAAATAAGAAACAACATATTAATATTCCTAAACCAGTGACAGTCTCTACCAATCTGTAGAGGAGAGTGGGGCAGACTTCACTCGTACCGTATGGGCTTGGGATTAGTTCTCGTACCGGTACGCTTTTCACGGTTTATTTTAATTTCATATGAAAGTAATTTTTTGAGAGACACAAAAACTGACATGGCTAATGAGGGGTTCAAGACCCTTCCGTCGGAGGAGTTTCGCGGGTTACGTGACATTTCCCTGCATGTGCGGGAGCAGTTATTAACTTGAGTTTTCAGGTAGACCCTCTAATCCACGAGAGAGAGAAATTCTCATACAGCAGACGAAAGTCGCAATTTTATGCTGAATTGTTGTAAATATCATCTTTCATGCATTAAAAAAAATGATTTAAGTAGTTTTAGAAGGAATAATATACACTAATTGAACAATTTATCAATCTGACCTGTTCACAATGAAAGACTGAACAGCGACTGTCGTTATTTCGACGGAAAACAAGATTATTTTACCTCCGAAAAATCTTCGGCAGTCATCGGAAGTATAGCTCGTTGGCCGTCAATAGCTGAAAGCGTACTCACTAATTATCCGATTTTAATTTTAATAATATATTTGGAATCCTGAGGAAATACTCGTTTCAAAAATATATAGATTGATATATTTATGCTATTTCATGACGACAAATCCAACCGGAAGATGACACTGATTTACTGGAGATGTGGCACAGAAATAATAAACCTCTGGGAATTCAGGATTTTTGCCTGTTGGTTAAGAACACTGTTCTGGACGTCAGGATGCCTGTTGCAATTTTATCGGAATTGCACCACACTCCACCCCTCCCCCCCCCCCTCCCGTCCGACCCACCCTTGTAACAGCCTCGTCTGTAGGAACTTCGGAAAACTTGTTTCCTTTCATGTAACGAAAATTAAAAGAGCTTTTGAATATAATTACAAGTTAAAATTATGACCAAAAAGTCAATCTTAAGCCTTTAGGGTCGTGGGTCTTAAGGCATATTGCCAACTAGTGTATTATATTTTGTCCAATCATAGAAATAAATTATCTTAACATGGCCACCTGTTGGCTATTGAAGTCTCGAATGGGACCTAAACAATGATGAATGCACAACTAGGATGCAAGGGGTTATAACATCTGTACAGAATGTGAGAAACACCCATTCCGTAGTTATGGAGATTTAAAGATACCCGGTAACAAGGGTTCAAGAGGAAATTTTTATCAGGAAATTGAAGATGGCCGCCTGGAGAGCATGTTGAATTTTCAAATCTGACCAAAAAAGGGCATTTTGCACAACTATACTACAAGGTGGACCTTTACCAAATACGACAATAAAGATTAATACGAAAATTCAGGATGGCCTGAGAATTCATGATCACAAAGTTTCATGGGGAAATCCAAGATGGCGGCCTGGTGGCCATATTGGATTTTTGAATCCGGTCAAAAAAGTTATCTTGCACTTCTTGAGAAATCATGATAAAGTTTCATGGGGAAATCTAAGATGGCCGCCTGGTGGCCATATTGGATTTTCGATTCAGACCGTAAAAGATATCTTGCACGACTAGACCCTAAGGGGAACCTGTGTATCAAATTTGAGAAAGATCCACGCAATACTTCCTGAGAAAGGAATAACGAAGTTTCATGGGCAAATCCAAGATGGCTGCCTTGTGGCCATATTGGATTTTCGAATCGGACCAGAAAAGGTATCTTGCACATCTAGACCCCAAGGGGAACCTGTGTACCAAATTTGAGAAAGATCCATGCAGTAGTTCCTGAGAAATCGCGATAACAAGGTTTTCATTTTAAAATCCAAGATGGCTGCCTTGTGGCCATATTGGATTTTCGAATCGGACCAGAAAAGGTATCTTGCACAACTAGACCCCAAGGGGAACCTGTGTACCGAATTTGAGAAAGATCCATGCAGTATTTACCGAGAAATCGCGATAACAAGGTTTCATGGGGAAATCCAAGATGGCCGCCTTGTGGCCATATTGGATTTTTGAATCGGACCAGAAAATGTATCTTGCACAACTGGACCCCAAGTGGAACCTGTGTACCAAATTTGAGAAAGATCCCTGGAGTAGTTCCTGAGAAATCGTGATAACAAGGTTTCATGGGGATATCCAAGATGGCTGCCTGGTGGCCATATTGGATTTTCGAATCAGACCAGAAAAGGTACCTTGCACAACTAGACCCCAAGGGGAACCTGTGTACCGAATTTGAGAAAGATCCATGCAGTTTTTACCGGGAAATCGCGATAACAAGGTTTCATGGGGAAATCCAAGATGGCCGCCTTGTAGCCATATCGGATAATCGAATCAGACTAGGAAAGGCATCTTGCACAACTAGACCCCAAGGGGAACCTGTGTACCAAATTTGAGAAAGATCCCCGCAGTAGTTCCTGAGAAATCGTGATAACAAGGTTTCATGGGGATATCCAAGATGGCTGCCTGGTGGCCATATTGGATTTTCGAATCAGACCAGAAAAGGTACCTTGCACAACTAGACCCCAAGGGGAACCTGTGTACCGAATTTGAGAAAGATCCATGCAGTTTTTGCCGGGAAATCGCGATAACAAGGTTTCATGGGGAAATCCAAGATGGCCGCCTGTGGCCATATCGGATAATCGAATCAGACTAGGAAAGGCATCTTGCACAACTAGACCCCAAGGGGAACCTGTGTACCAAATTTGAGAAAGATCCATGCAGTAGTTCCTGAGAAATCGCGATAACAAGAATTTGTTTATGGACGGACTGACGGACGGACGACGGACGACGGACGACGGACCACGGACGAAAAGTGATTTGAACAGCCCACCATCTGGTGATGGTGGGCTAATAACCATAAGACAGTTCAGCTGAACCATTAATTTATTAATTTATTTATTCATTAATTTAGTATTTATTAATTGATTTATTAATTAACCCTATCTGGCATGGGCTGTTGGGGACCTGTCCCGGCCTGGGGGTGGGGGACTGGGATGGGGGGGGGCGGTGGGAGATTTGTGGGGGGCCTAATCGTGTATTTGTGCCTAATCGTGTCAGCGCCGAATCGTGTAAAAAAATTGCACCTAATAACGTGTTGCGCTTAACCGTGTAGGAAATTTGCGCTTAATGGTGGAACTGCGCCTAATCGTGTACGAAATTTGGGCTTAATTGTGGAACTGCACCTAATCGTGTACGGAATTTGCGCCTATTTGTGTAAATCGCCTAATCGTGTAAGGAGGCTGCGTCTATTCATGTAACAGCTCCTAATCATTTGAACCATCTTGCGCTTAATTCTGCGTTGCGCCCAATCGTGTAGAAAAATTGCTCCTAATTGTGGAACTGCGCCTATTCATGTAGGAGATTTGCTCCTAATTGCTGAAATGCGCGTATTCGTGTGAGAAATATGCGTCTAATCGTGGAAACGCGCTTATTCGTGGAAATCATTTTACGCCAAATTATGCGTTGCGCCTAATCGTGTATAGAGATTGCGCTTAAACGTGCACAACGTGACATCCGTCATTTGGCGCTGCATCTGTCATATTGGCTCTTGCCCGTTAGATGTATTCTCGGTTGCTCTTGTCCAATCAGAAGTCCCCATTTCAGACAGTTCCATCTTCGGCCTTGTTCGCTCTGATCCGTTTGTTCTAATCGTCGTCGGGCAGGCCAGGATATCGCTGAGGCAACATATCCTCAAATAGTTGTTTGCGCATTCTGAGTATCTATCAGTGCATGGGTGGATACATTTATCCGATGGGGTTGTCGGTCAACTTGGTAACGAAAAACGTGACATTGGTCACCCTCTCTACGACCCATTCGGTGTCGGGGCGTTGTTGTTGGGCCCATTCCAACACACCCATTTGGCCCACTTGGTCCAGCACGGGCGCTAGCAACGCCCTATCCGTGATGGTAAACGGTTGGTCAGATACCCGGATGTTACTGCTCGGGTAAAAGTATCGGACTTGGCCTGTCTCCTTATGCTGCAGCACATAACCAAACTCCAGATTCAAC
This sequence comes from Hanleya hanleyi, assembly GCA_036873755.1. Classification (NCBI taxonomy): domain Eukaryota; kingdom Metazoa; phylum Mollusca; class Polyplacophora; order Lepidopleurida; family Hanleyidae; genus Hanleya; species Hanleya hanleyi. The sequence goes on from JAVTVY010018600.1 coordinate 73,011, forward strand.
TTCAAGGCCGTAGTTTGATCGTTGAAGATGGCTTCCACGTACTTGAAGAGCCGAGACATTGCCTCTAACCGGAAATTGTAGATGTCTAGTAGCAGGCAATGACGGTGGACACATCGTCGGATCATGAACCAATGGTCCCTGTAGATGTCACTTAATGGATGGGCGTCCGGTAAGAGTTCACTGGGGCCATCCACTGGATCTTTCTGGAAATGCTCGATGTCGTCAGGCGTATGTGGAACAGTATCACAGGTGTCCGGCTTGATATCTAGGCCCTCTTCGACTGGGTGGTGTCTCCGTACGTTTCATCTCCCTGGGATCCTCCTCAGTGGGACTGACCTTCCTGGATTCCTCTTCAGTGGAAAGTGGTCGCCCATACCGTGGTGACGGACCATGAATCAAACGCTGATGCCGTCTTAACTGATTGAGCCGTTTGAAGAGTTGACCACATTCATTACGTTGTTCCGTCGCGCCCTCGTGGAGTGAGCGTTCGTGGCGCCGATTAAATGATCGTGCGCAGGTTATACAAGTATACCGTGCGCCCTTGCGCTTGGAGGACTAGTGCCGTCGAAAATCTACTGGTCGACTAAATGGCTTCAGGCAGGTCGAACAAGAGAACATGTCGGCTACGTATCAGGAAATGCTGAACATTCCCACCTACCGCCTCTTTTATAAGCCCGCAGCCCTCAAGAACTCTCCTACGTTGTTCTTCCCAACAATCAGCGCATCGATGCCCTGTACACTCGGGTGCGCACTTCTAACATGTCTAGCAGTCTAGCATTGCGTTATACAATATATGTCATGTATTATACAATATCTGCCCTGTATTATACCATATTTTCTCTCTATTATACCATATCTGTGCTGTATTATACCATATCTGTGCTGTATTATACAATATCTGTCATGTATTATACATATCTTTGCTGTATTATACAATATATGTCCTGTATTATACCATATCTGTCCAGTATTATACAATATCTGTCCTGTATTATTCAATATCTGTCCTGTATTATACAATATTTGTCCTGTAATTTACAATATATGTCCTTTATTATACCATATCTTTTTTGCATTATAACATAGCTGTGATATTACAAGCGTCTAGTCCGTCATTCATAAAACAGCCGTCGTCCATTAGAGAATATCCGCGTCCATAATCCAAAGACCTATTCCATTTTCCATATAACAGTATTAGCACCAAATTCAAAAAGACAATCAAAGTATACAAAAACATAGGCTTGTTTCCTGCAAGAGAGAAGCGGTCAACAGTTTTCAATGATGCCGGCAAGACATCATGATGTTCCAAAAATATCAAATCCAATATCTGTCCCGTATTATACAATATCTGTCCAGTATTATGCCAAATCTGTCATGCATTATACCATATCTTTCCTGTATTATACCATATCTGTCTTGCATTATACTAAATCTGTGCTGTATTATACCTTATTTGGCCTGTATTATGCCATATCTGTTCAGTATTATACACTATCTGTCCTATATTATACCATATCTGTGCTGTATTATACAATATCTGTCCTGTATTATACCATATCTGTCCTGTATTGTACCATATTTGTCCTGTATTATACAATACCCATGTCCAGTTTGCTTGTGTCTACTGTCGAGGAGGGTCTAGATATCCAGCCGGACAACGGTGATACTGTTTCACATACGCCTGACAACATCGAGCATTTCCAGGAAGAGCCAGTGGATGCCCCTTGTGATCTCTTACTGGACGCCCATCCATTAAGTAACATTTACAGGGACCACTGGTTCATGACCCGTCGATGTTTCCACCGTCATCGTCCGCTACTAGACATCTACAATTTTCGGTTAGAGGCCCTGCCTCGGCTCTTCAAGTACGTGGAAGCCATCTTTAACGATCAAACTACGGCCTTCAAGTTGAATCTGGCGTTTGGTTATGTGCTGCAGCATGAGGAGACAGACCAAGTCTGACACTTTTACCCGAGCAGTTACATCCGGGTATTTGACCTACCGTTTACCATCACGGATAGGGCGTCGCTAGGGACCGCGCTGGACCAAGTGGACCAATTGGATGTGTTGGAATGGGCCCAACAACAACGCCCCAACACCGAATGTGTCGTAGAAAGGGTGACCAATCTCACGTTTTTCGTTACCAAGCTGACCGACCACCCCATCAGATGAATGTATTCACCCATGCACTGATAGATACTTAGAATGCGCAAACAACTATTTGAGGATATGTTGTCTCAACGGTATCCTGCCCGACGACGATTAGAACAAACGGATTAGATCGAACATGGCCGAAGATGGAACTTTCTGAAATGGCGACTTCTGATTGGACAAGAGCAGCCGAGAATACATCTAACGGGCAAGAAAAATATGACAGAAGCAACGCCAAATGGCGGCCTCTGATTGGACAAGAGGCTACTTGTATTGTAAACATACCCAACGCAGCTCGCGCAGCTTGGGTATGATGTACTGGACGCGATAATAAAATGATTTATCTGTCATCCTTTTTTTTTGCTGGGGTTCTCTCACCTGTCCACATTATGAGCGTTAAGGCGTAAAGACAGGCGTTGCCGGGCGTCACCGCATTTCGATGAATTAGTGTCAATTGCATTGACTATCTTGAAAATCAGAGCTTCAGGGCTACTTCACCAGGGCGTTGAAGCGTTAAGCTTGGCGTTGGCAGGCGTTGATACAAGCCGACGCCCCACACGACGCATTCGGAACACGGATGGTCCATCTCTACCCCAAACGCTTTCCTACACACCCCCAAATATCCGCTTTCGCTAATACTTCTACTGTTGACGTCACCAATGACGTTACAGATCACGTGGACATGCCTAAAATGGTGGTCAACATACGGAGAGCTACAAAATGACACCCCACACGACGCATTCGGACAAAGGATGGTCCTCCCCACCCCAAACACAACCCCACGCACCCCCAAAATGCCCACTTTACTTACTACATTGCATGCGCAGATTGACGCGACTTGCAATAAAAAACACGCCATTCTGACTCTACTCCACCAAATCTTCACTTTGACACCTCTCACGACCTATTTGGACCAATAGTAGTCCATCTCCACCCCAAACACACCCACACGCACCCCCGAATGTCTGCTTTCTATACTACGACCAGACTGCGGATGCGCAGAATAATGCAAACGGACGATACATTAGTCCAGTCGGATGCTCCTCCACGAGAGCTTGAAAATAAGACCTCATACGACACCATCGGACCACTAGGGGCTCACCTAGATCCCAAACGTCCACCCATCACTATTTGCCCACTACGCATGCACAGTAACTTTTTCAAAAATTTAACCGCTTAACTTCGAGACCCCTCCCATTGTGTTCTACGTGGTTAGACGTGAAAAACAAGATCCCGCAACCCATATCGCAATGAACATGTGCGAATTGCCCAGTATGGATTTATCCACTGAGACAGTAGGCCTATCCAGACCTCCGTGAACTTTTCGAAAATTTTCACGCTTAGCTTCGGGACCCCGCCCATCGTGTTCTACGTGGTGCGACGTGAAAAACAAGATCCCACAACCTATATCGCAATGTCCATTAGTAAGTTTCCCAGTATGGACCTATCCACTGAGCCAGTATGGGCCAATATACAGACCTACCGGGTACCTGGACCTTTCAAAAAATTTTCACCGCTTAACTTCGAGACCCCACCCATCGTGTTCTACGTGGTTAGACGTGAAAAACAAGATCCCGCAACCCATATCGCAATGAACATGTGCGAATTGCCCAGTATGGATTTATCCACTGAGACAGTAGGCCTATCCAGACCTCCGTGAACTTTTCGAAAATTTTCACGCTTAGCTTCGGGACCCCGCCCATCGTGTTACGTGGTGCGACGTGAAAACAAGATCCCACAACCTATATCGCAATGTCCATTAGTAAGTTTCCCAGTATGGACTCCATATCCACTGAGCCAGTATGGGCCAATATACAGACCTACCGGGTACCTGGACCTTTCAAAAAAATTTCACCGCTTAACTTCGAGACCCCACCCATCGTGTTCTACGTGGTTAGACGTGAAAACAAGATTCCTCAACCCATATCGCAATGAACAGGTGTGAATTTCCCAGTATGGACCTATCCACTGAGCCAGTAGGCCTATGGGCTTATCCAGACCTCCGTGAACTTTTCAAAAAAAATCACCGCTTAGCTTCGGGACCACGCCCATCGTGTTCTACGTGGTGAGACGTGAAGAACAAGATCCCACAACCCATATAATGCTCAGGAGTAAGTTTGCCAGTATGGACCTATCCGCTGAGCCAGTATGAGCCAAAAAAAAACCCTACCCGGTACCGGGATATTTCGAGAAAATTCACCGCTTAGCTCCGAGACCCTTCCCATCGTGTTTTACGTGGTGAGACGAAGAAAACAAGACCCCACAAGCCACAGTAAAATTCACAAAAATGACCACCCCGATACCCCATACAGGCATTTTCCAGTATATATGCAAATGTTCGAATCATTCCCTTATGGTTGAGGTAAAGTCCGTGCTCCGCATTTTATATTTTCGGAGTCCGTATTTTACATACACCCATCCATGATTTGATAGGCAGGTCCGATAAGCCGGAGACCGATATTAGCCCTTTTGGACCTGGTTGATAGGAATTTTCCCCTATTTTATGGGTAAAGTCCGTATTCCGCTTTTTATATTTTCTGGACAAATACTCAGTTTACATGCATCCACCTACGACTTGATCGCCCTGGACGAGCGCTTCATTTTGACACCTCATTCGACCCAATCGGTCCAATAGGGGCCCCTCTCGCCCCCAAAATGTCTCGAAGATAGCCGGAAAATTTCCCCCGGCTCTCCGCGTATTTGGGATTACTTTCTATCCGCGGAGGCTTTTTCCCGCGACCGCATCATCTCCAGACCGCAAAACCGAGGAGGAATACGTGACCGAAAGTCCTGGAACTATAGTGACCTTGACCTTTTGATCACGTGATCTTCCCGTGACCTCCCCAAAAATGACGAAGGTAGGTCAAGTGGACTGTATTTGTCCTTTACATACTACTTATGTTGTCACGTTGTGCACGTTTAGGCGCAGCCTCTATACACAATCAGGCGCATTTCCACAGTTAGACGCAAATTTTATACACGATTAGGCGCAACGCATAATTAGGCGCAAAATGATTTCCACGAATAAGCGCGTTTCCACGATTAGACGCATATTTCTCCTACACGAATAGGCGCAGTTTCACAATTAGGAGCATTTTTCTATACGAGTAGGCGCAACGCAGAATTAGGCGCAACATGGTTCAAATGATTAGGAGCAGTTACATGATTAGACGTAGCCTCCTTACACGATTAGGCGCATTTACACAAATAGGCGCAATTTCCGTACACGAATAGGTGCAGTTCCACAATTAAGCGCAATTTTCGTACACAATTAGGCGCAGGTCCACCATTAAGCGCAAATTTCCTACACGGTTAGGCGCAACACGTTATTAGGCGCAATTCTTTTACACGATTTGGCGCTGACACGATTAGGCGCAAATACACGAGTGACGTCATTTTTGGTCGATTTTTCGGTCAAATTTACCGATTTTTTTATTTATGCAAATTCTCCGTAAAAACTGCATGATGAATTAGTAAATATTAATGCGGTGTGAAATAAAATAGTTTTTGCCCACTTTTTATCACGAAAAAGGAGAAACTTTGAAGAAATATGTCAAAAACATCACTATTCTATAGTACCACAGTATGATAAACTACAAAGTCACGGATTTTTAGCTCTCCATTTTTTGTCGTTCCGGAGATAGCGCACCGTAAGAGCTTTGCCCCATTAGTGTGGGGCCAATTGTCGCGGAGTAGTTTTGATTCGTAAATTGTTGTAACTTTACATTTTCTGATAGGTTGGACCTTGCGAATTGCGAAAATCATTGGTGCCAGGTTTTCTTTCATTGGCTTCCGGGAAATTTTTGCTATCTATTTTTGGCCTGGGTGGGCTTTGGTTGTAGAATAAGCTCAAGGTATAATTTTATCTATATCTACAGAGCTAATCGATTTCAAGAATTCAAAATTTCGGAGTATCTCCCTTATTATAATGCGATCATTTTCAGTCTATTTGCATAATGTTAGAAGAAGGGCATTGTGGGTAAATTCAAAACGGCGGTCCTGGGGAGTGTACCTAAAACTAGCGTTTTTTGCCCTGCCCCCACTTTTTACACATTTACTCCTCAATGTCCATACAATTATTTTGTTTTATATACATTAGTTAAATTCTGTCCTCTACTAGGTTGCAATTATACCTTTAAATTACGCAGACTAGAGTGGGTTATAACATTTTTTGAGACGGGAAATAGAAAAAAATATAGCAATATACGTCTTTATAACTAAATTACACCACAGTTCGTGTATAACGAATATTTTATATTCAGCACGACACATTTCAAACATGAAGCACCAGATGTGCTACAACCTCTCAGCCCCCAAACAATCCACACCAAGACGTTATGGCATTTGTATACGCTTTTGTATGAACCAATGATTCAACCATTGGGGAGGGAGGCTATTTATGTTTTTAACTTATTTTGTCCAGACCCAGATATATGCATCTCTTCCGGCAAACTGATGGAGTAGTTAAATACAATTTGCATGAAACCAACAATGTTCTTCGAGTTGCTGTACGTGAAGAATCAGCCAAGCTGACCAATACTGTTTCTGCACAAAACATCAAACAACTCAATGTTCAAGTACATAATTTCTGGCAAAACCTGGCAAAAGAGTTGATGTGGCAAACAAACACTGAGGCAGTGCCTGTGAAGATACACATTTATTTTAATCAAACTTGGCATTCTTGTTACAAGGTGTCCACATCGCTAAGTTGGAAAGAACTACAGTTAAGGTTTGACTTATGAAGTATAGCTGGCATGCGAATGGTGGGATTATTTGTTATATATGTTTGCAAGCCTGTTGCGCGCATGTGTGGCTTTGGAGTGCATTCCGGCAGACCAACAACGCCAAAGGATAAGCACAACAAAGGTTACCAAACAACAGATATAAAGGAAAAGATATTATACACCTACAAACCATTAAGCACATCAAAGGGCACAAAATCAAACAAGGTTTGCCACTATATCGAAATCATTCCGACTATGTAGGTAACAGAGCTTCACCACTGTGGATTCAATTTTCACACTGTATACATATGGTACGGTAGGACATCTCATGCACATGTAGTGAACTCTTTGTATAGGCCCGGAAATGAACTGGTGCCATCTATAGACACAAGGGGTTCTGAAGTAATAAGGTTCCGAAATAATTGACAGGAAACCAAATTAAGATTTTGCCACAAGAGGCACAAGAGGGAGAAACACATTCACAAGCGGCAACTGAAGGCATGGTATATGCGTACCAAACTGAGAAGAATAGGATGAGCAGTACTCAAGTTATTGTCTGGAAACGAATTTCGGATTTTGCCACCAGATGGCGCCATCTGTAGGCGCAAGTCGACAAAACGCAATCGCAATCGACATCTCTAGACCAAATGATCCGATGAGTGGTTCTCAAGTTATTACCTGGAAATTTATTTTGGATTTTGCCACCAGGTAGTACCACCTCCAGGCGCAAGTTGGCAAAACTCAGTCCTAAGTGACATGTCATGGTATGGTATATGCATACCAAATTTGAGAAGAATTCGATGAGTGGTTCTCAGGTTATTGCCTAGAAACCAAGCTTAGATTTGCCCCCAGTTGTTGCCACCTGTAGGTGCAAGTGGGCGAAACGCAATCCCAAGCGACATGGCATGGTATATGCAAACCAAATTCCAGACGAATCCCATGAGCATTTCTCAAGTTATTGCCCGAAAACGAATTTTAGATGTTGCCAATAAGTTGCACCACTCCCTGCGTGTGAGTGGGCGAAACACAATCCCAAGCCACTGCGCATGGCATGATATATACATACCAAATTTGAGAAGAAATCGATGAGCGTTTCTCAAGTGATTGCCCGACAATCAAATTTAGATTTTGTCACCAGGTGGTGCCATCTGTAAGCACACATGGGTGAAACGCAATTCCAAGCGATTACTCATGGCATGGTAAATACATACCAAATTTGATAAAATTCCGATGGGTGGTTCTCATGTTATTTGCCCGAAAATGAATTTCAGGATGGATTGACACAAGAACGGACAAGCGGAATCCAGTATACCCCCTACTACGTACTGGGGGTATAAAAAGTATTCGTATAGCTGTGAAGAAAAATCTGTAAAGATGTGATGCTATCGCCCTGGCCTGAAACTAAATGTCGGAATTTTTGTCAGAGGAGTTTTTGTTCGCTGGGGCTTTTGTGCAGATACAAAAAAGAATGCTGAACTGTTCGCATATTGTTCATATTTATCACAGAATAGCTTTCACTTAACTAAGGGCAAGGACACATTTTGTTGTTGATAAATTACAATCTACTTTTGTTATCAAGTTGAATAGATTCATTTCATGCACACCTAATTGTTTCATACAATTATTCAGAAGATATAGCCATTAAACATTGGCTATATTCAGTGTATCATTCAGCAATAAAGCCTCTGTATTCCGTAAACATAGATCTATAAGGTCCACTGATGACACTTAGTAAAGAAAATAATGCCACGAATCGATACCAAACTCCTATTTATGTGTTCCCAAGGCATGGAAATTTCACAAATTACAACTGAAGCATAGTTAAA
>JAVTVY010018601.1:0-76145 GCA_036873755.1 Hanleya hanleyi
AGGTCGGTGGAAGTAATTTCGTCGAGCGACTGAATTATTTCTGTATATCGGGTATTTTCTCTGCAATATTTCTATTTCATCATAGTGGAACTTCATCAGAAAATTTATTGAATCAGTAAAAGTAAATCTCGAAAGCGAGAATCGAAAGGAAATGTTGATATTTCTTGTTTTAACCCTGGAATATTCATGATTTAGGTATACGAAGTACCCCTATAGAGCCTATAGTCGGCTGTATCGATCAACTCCGAGTCATGTCTTCAGAGAATACAGAAGATGGGCTACGATTGGTCAAGAGTTTGAAGTCCCAGATGTAAACAAAACACGAAGGGAGATCGGCGAGTATAAGATCCTGTAGCGACCATACGATAGAGAAGCATATAGGATTTTAATTTATTAAGATTGATAACTGTCAAACATGGAGGCCCTATCCACTATAGATCAGGAGATATAGGCCCGTAGGCTATTCAGTCAGTTATCAGTCGGCTATTCGCAGCACCGCGCCCTAGCGGCGGAAGTGGAAACTAATTCTGTCAGCGTGTAGGACTTGACGAGTGTTGTATAGCTCCCAAATATGGAGACCCTATCTGCCTTAATTTAGGAGATATACTTTAGAATGCTATTCATATTCCAAATAATGACTGGTCCACTCAGTCGCCGGTTGAATTGTGAACTATGAACAGCTCTCTCTAACTTCACGAACGTGAATAATGTTATGTAATTAGATACTTCTGCATATAATGAACTTCTGCTGCTTGCCAAGAACTAGGCCCTGAAACTTGTATGAGGCCAATTTCGAGATAATCGAAGATTTTTAGAGGCATAGTTGAAATATTTTTCTTCGTGTATGTTTTTGGAAATTCAATCTGCTGCCGCTCCACGTTTCCGCGTATATGTAAAACATCAAGAGGATGGATCACTAGAGCGAAAAACATGGAAAGAGGTAATGTTGAAACGTTTGACAACAAGGTAGTATAAGCAAGCCATGAAAACTTTAGCAAGTAAATCTGTCATACTTTTTTTATTAGCAGCATATATTTTTCCTTCAACGAAATCAGTTTTTCGCACAATAACACTGATTCATATACAACGGCAAATGCAACAAACAATAATATATCAATGTAATATATGAATTGCATAAAGCGACAGTTTTTCATGTCACAACGCACGTGCAATTGAGCTTATAAATAATAATAAATTGCATAATGCAAAAGTTTGTCATGTCACAACGCACATGCAATTGAGCTTATGAATAAATGGTACTTCGATTAATAAATTAGGAATTAGGAGTAAAAAATATCATACAATCGTTCTTCTTTTAAACAAGGACCATAGTGGCTAATTCAAATGAACACAGATTGAACACCATTGATGGCTGACCCGCTTAGGATGTTTAAACAAAATGTTTCAGTTCGAGAATGTAGATCGAACAATTATATTAGAATATGATAAGGATAGCAAAGGGAGACAACAAATGCATGATTGAACGCAAGAAAATAATGTTATTGCAGAATAAACAATAATATCATTGCAAAAGGACAACCGACACTGTTCCAATAAATACGCATAGTTCCAAAATAGCAAATGAGATTATTTAGAAACCAGTCGCTGTGGGAGTCTTTATGCTAACACCTCGTTGTTTTTTCCGAAGTACATTCTCAACACTTCATAATAAAATTGATCAACTTCGTTTGTGTCGAGTCTAGGGGCCTATGCCGTTATCGTGTTCATGGTTCCCTCATTGTACATTGTTCCCTTTCTTTCCATGACCAAGAACAAATGACGGCCACCATTTTGTTGTTGAATTGTGTCTTTTCCGAAAGTCGTTGTTTGCTCCCCGCTCTGTGTTGTGAATGGTCTACAATACATGGTTTGCTCCTAATTTGAACATCTGTCTGTTATGGAGAGTGGGTAACAAAACTGCATTTTTAAAGCAGGAACAGTAACCCAGTGTACTGCAAAACGCGGGATAGAGCACAAGCTGATCATCCAAACGCATGTCACGATCATACGCAGCCACTTCTGCAGGTTAGGGGAATCCCGCTCTCTAACATGGAGGTAAAAAAGGTAATTTTCGCTCAATAAATCAGTTCACATAATGAATTCAGCAAAATCCTTTTGATGCGCATACAGACGTATCTATTCGCATTAAATGGTAGTAAAAAAGTAAATTGTCATCTATCTAATTTGCATAATAATAGGCCAAACATCCTTCGCGCTGTTTAAACAACATTGGCTGATTCTTCACATGGCAAATAAATTTCATGACATGGAACAATGGCCTGAATTTTTGATGCATTGGTTAGGAGGGAATCAAAATTTTTTGAGCAAAAACGACCTTTTTTACCTCCATTTTAGAGAGCGGGATCGCCCTAACCTGTTCTGCACGTAGCCATGCGGTAACAAGAGCTATATGTGTATATTAGGGTGTGTCCGAATGATCACAGCTGATTGGTCTGTGGAACACTATGTCGGCGCAATAACAACCCTTAACAATGAAGACACACCTTCAGCATTGTTGGAAGAAAATTATCTTATGTTGGACATGGAAATGTTCACATCACAAAGTATTAAAAAAACAACAACATTTTTCCCCAGTGAACTACCGCCGAAATTACTTCTTTCAAATATTCGGTCTGGTCTTGCGCAGTATCCCAAATTCTTGTCCCTTGTATACTCACGAGGTAGCCTACTCTAGTCTGTCCATTTTAATTAGTCGTCCACGTTGGAGCTTTTCAAAAATCAGTAGCTAACTCTGCATAAATTTTCTTTTTTGTATCGTATAGAACAAACTGAACTGTACAAAATGATCACCATTACTCTGTGATATCGATAATACATCACGCTTGAAATAACTTTGCAATTCTCTTCATATAAAACTCCAGTACAGCTGTTTCATGTACCGGGTTTGAATACTGAATACTGTTTATTCTCTCAGAAGCCACAAGGTGGCACGCGAGGTACAGTGTAAAATCAACACAGAGATGACGGAAAAAAGTTACAATATCCAACAGTATATACTCTATGGATAGAATTCCATGACTGTATAGTACTATACATAGTTTTGGCATTAACTAATATGTCAGTGATAAATTTTCGACCAAGAATTACACCCCTCCCCCCCCCGTACACCCCCACAAACATATATATATATATCTATATATTATACTAATGCTAATTTGACATACATAGACAATCTCATCAGTACGTCTTTGTTGGTATTCATCAAGACTTGTCTAAATATCTGCTCTTTCGGAACAATATTACTTTTTTCAGCAAAGTGTGGTAAATACTTTTGTCTAAGGGTCTGAAACGCTGGACATAATAACAGGAAATGGATCTCATCTCCTAATACATCTCTTTGGCAGTGTTGGCAGAACCTCTCATTTACAGGGATGTTTTTCCAACGACCGGTTTCAATTGGTAATTTATGGTTGGCGGTACGAAATTTTGCAATAATTTTACGATTCTTTTCAGGCAGAATATCCAAGTAATCTTCAAAACATGGGATCTCCTTATACAAACTATACAGCTTTCCCCTTGACGAATCATGTACAGCAGCATTCCAATTTTGAATAAATTGATCCTTCAGTCGTCTTTCTAAAACTCTGATGAAGTACTGTTTGTTAATCCCTCCCTGCGCTACCCAGACATCATTAAAGCCAGAATTTTCTAATATATTTCTCACTTTTGATAGCCATGGCGAATTGGGCCTTAGTTGGAAAAGTAACTTATATAAAATGGTAGAGATTTTGCCTTCCCCTTCTAGTAACTTTAGCCAAAATGAAACCATCCGCATTTTAACAATAACGGATAATGGAAGCATCCCGGTCTCCCCCAAGACCATGAAGCTAGGAGTAGATTTCCGTATACCCAAAATATTTTTGAGGAACTTGAGCTCTATTCGTTCCAGCACATCGGTATTGCCAAATCCCCATACTTCGCTCCCATACAGAAGGATCGGTTCTACTACAGCCTTAAACAGCTCTAATTGGCATTTAACAGGCAAATACATATTCTGGATTTTTCTTCTTACCGAATAGACTGCTTTAGACGCTTGGTCGGCTATGCGCTTGCGTGCTCTAGCTAAGTTACCAGTTCGAAAAAATGTTATCCCAAGGTATGTGTATTCATCAACAATTTCTACTCTTTCATTCTCAAGTAAAAATATAGGAATATTCTGAAGTTTCCGCTTGGAGAATATCATACACTTTGTTTTCTTTATATTTACTTCTAATTTCCAAGTTTTACAATATTTAGCAAAAGCATTCAGCGATGTCTGTAAATTTTCTGCAGATTCTGCCAACAATACAGTATCGTCTGCGTAAAGTAAAACAAACAATTGTAGATAAATGTCAATATTTCCCATAGTAGCTTCAGTAACATTTTGTAAACCAGTTACACCCTCATTCTCAAGAAAGGTTTCTAAGTCGTTGAGATAAATTGAAAACAATAACGGTGACAAATTTTCGCCCTGTCTCACCCCTATTCTGCAGTCGAAGTAATCACTTAACTTATTTCTAGACTTAATACATGACTTAATAGAATTATACATGTTATGGATTACTTTGAAACATTTACCAGTAATTCCACTTTTAACCAATTTATACCATAACCCCTCCCTCCATACTCTGTCGAACGCCTTTCTAAAATCTATAAAAGCGCAGTATAGCTTTTTCCCAGACCCAATGAAAATATCAATCAGGGAATATAATACAAAGATGTTATCTAATGTGGCATAATTCTTCCTAAAGCCCGACTGCGCTTCCGTCAAGAGCTTAACTGAATCAGCATAATCGGTTAACCTTCTATTAATTATAGCAGTAAATGTTTTCCCTACACAACTTAATAGGGTAATCGCCCTATAGTTGTCTGGGTCCTTTTTGTTACCTTTATTTTTATATATCGGTTTTATTACACCTATTAACCAAGATTCTGGGATAAAGCCAGAGTCCACAATAATGTTAAAAAGTTTCAAATAGACAGGCAACATTATCTCAACAGTGTTTTGAATATATTCATTACAAATGTTATCTATTCCTGCAGCTTTATTTTTCTTAAGTCCCTTGATTGTATTGATAATTTCATCAACAGTTATAGGCACATTAATAATCTCATTTGGAATGCTTTCTGGATCTTCATTTAATTGAGCAATATTTTCAGTAGAGGTCATTCCATTTTCATTCATTTTCTTAAAGTAGTCATTAAATATTTCCAAATCAATTTCTTCAGGCCATGTATTTTTGTCGCAGTTGTTAATAATTTTCCAATAAGCCCTCGAGTCATTCTTACTCAGTGCTCTCATCTGTTCAGCGCATTTAGTTTTATACAAAGCGAAATGCTTATTCAAACATTTTTTATACTCTCTACTAGCATTTCTCAATGAAATTCTTGTCTTTTCTGTCTTGTATTTCCTATTTGCTCTTCGGGCCAAATTAAACTGCCATCTTCTCTCCCTACACTCTTCCCCGAACGACGGTTTATTCAGTTTACGTGCTCCCCGGGTCACTAATTTTCTATAACCAAATACTCTCTCTGCTGTCTCGACATATATACCATTTATTTTCGTCATAATATTATCTATTCTATCCTTAGTTACATGTGTTTCTTGAAGATTTTCTAATTCACATGCCATGGAAATTGCACCATCAATTACTATTTCATCAGTACAATGCAATTTGTCGAGTTCCAGCTCCACCTCATATATTTGATCTCGGTCTATTTGTTCTCTAAATTCATCAGCCTTATCATCTTTCCACTTTCTCAGAACAAATTCGGCACCTTGCTTAACCGTTCCGCCAATCCTACCTAAAATTTCAAAATTAATAACGATTGGGTTATGCTTGTCTGAAAACAGCGGATTAAATTCTAATACTTGAAAATCGGTAATGAGTGAGAATACAAGTGGTGATACAATAGCATAATCTATCAGGCTGACGCCACTACTAGTGGTATTACCTATTCCCTGATCCACACCAACTCGACCATTTACAATATACATATTAGTTTCTTTGCACAGTTCAATAAATTTGTATCCCCAACTATTAGGCCTTCCCTTATCCAATGAGTTACGATGCAGATCAATGCCTATATCCTTAATGTAATTTGGCCCGCACATAGCTAAATAGATTTCATCATCCAAATTCAAATCTAATTGATCACATATAAAATCATCGCATTCTGCATATTCTTTCAAATTTTTTGTCCTAGCATTCCAATCACCAGCTAGACAAATGTGTTTATAGTTAGACGAAACTTCCAAAATGTCATTCTGTATGTCATTAAAGCATTCGTTGTCCACATATCTTGTGCCTTCTGGAGGTACATAAACTGCACCAAACAGGATATCAGCACCAAATAATTTTGCACTTCCCTCGATCCATTTAATATAGTTTGTTTCGGAATGTAATTCACGGAAATATTTAAAGTAACATTCTCTAATCAAGATCACAATTCCTCCGGACCTTATTTCACTTGAGGTTGGATCATTGTCATCACGGAGTTTAGTAAGTGGTTTAAAACCATCCACCTTAATCACGTCAAATCTATTAATTTTAGCTTCGCTGAGAAACAATATATCATAATCTGATACGAATTTTTCAAAGTCGGGTACGATCAGTTTTGACCTTAGGCCACAAACATTTAATGCACATATTTTAAGAAAAGGGCTATTACCCGTGGGACCTATATATAGACGTTCATCATGTATAAGTCTGCTTTTATTCTCATTAGAGTTGTCGCTGTCGGTTTCACGTATTGTTGTCACCAGTTGATCGTTTTCCAGTTCACAAACAGTTGGATGACAAACTGGGTCAGTATTTGACTTAACTGGCCAATTCACATAAGGGAAGGCCTCTAGTGGTGCTTTATTCGCGCAACCACCTACGTAATGCTAATAGTACTCATCTCCGTTTAACGGGTTGGCTGACTGACTCGGCTCTGCAGTTGACGTCACACCATTCGTTGTTTCCATATTTGCTGAAGTCTCGTCAGCACCTTGTAGCGGGAACGAATTTCCATGGACGTGGCTTATTTGCATATCTGTAGACAGCTGTATCAAACGGTCATTGACGGGCCGGGGGACGGACTGGGTAACAATTTCATCACGGGCATCTGTTAGTGCTGGTTGGTTGGACTGTATCCGAGTAATCTGTGTCGTATCGGCGTTCGCATCCATTTGCATGTCAGAGACTCGTGGAGGCGTTTTTGGTAGATTGACATTTACATTTTGCTCGTTAGACAGACCATGTTGAAACTTTTCTCGAGTAACGCCGTTAGCCCAACTCATTTGCATAACATTAGAATTTTGTTTCAGTTACACAGGGAGACGTCATAATGTATCTGTGTCACTAGCACAAAGGTCAACAATACAATGCACGGCCATAGAGGTGTGTGAGGTTTTTCATTCGGCAATATCATTGGGTATGGGATATAAGCAACACTCCCACGAACCACCCGTTATTACTTTAATTGGCATCAGTGACCTTTTTGCCAGTAAGCATCAATACACTATGATATCTCCCTATGTAATTGAAACCCGGTACCGGTACATGAAACAACTGTACTGGAGTTTTATATGCAGAGAATTACAAAGTTATTTCAAGCGTGATATATTATTGATAGGACGGAGTAATGGTAGTCATTTTGTAGAGTTCAGTTTGTTCTACACGCTGCAAAAAAGAAAATGTATGCTGAGTTAACTACTGATTTTTGACAAGCTCCAACGTGGACGACTAATTAAAATATACAGACTTTAGTGTGTTTGGTGTCTGGTGTTTCCAGGTCAATTATTTAAAATCGGATAAATTCATTGGCTCGTTCAAATGGGGTAGTCATGCGACATACTTGGGGAAATATGCCGTGGAGCTGCTAAGGGTAATTAGTCAAGGAAATGCGAAATTCCCATAACTTGGTAAGATGTACAAGCTGAGAGCACTGAAGCTTCGCGACTTGAGTCAAAAAGAAAACTGGCACGACCGCTATCACCATAATAAAATTACCAATTCACAGTCTCAAAGGCAAAGAGTACCAAGGAATATATTCCAGTTTTTGAAATACTCGATTTGTCATTTCAAATTTTCAAAAAGAAATTCAGGGTATTCTGTTTAAAAAAAAAAAAAAACTCCAGTACACCCAAGCGCGAACAGGCTGCGCACGCCATGTTCTCGATGGGAAATTTATCAGCGACTATTGAACTGGCGGTAAGAGAGACATACTGATATGAGGAGGATGAATTGTCTCCGGCAAACTGTTGAGCGTCCGAGCGTGAAATGAACCCAAAACCACAGAGGCTCGTTAACGTTATTAATTGATTAATTAAATTAATTGGGTGAAGGCTGGCCGAGGAAGTTTCCATATCTCCCTAATTAACCAATTAGCAACGGTAACGAGCCCCTGTGCCCAGAATAAGATTCTCAGTATTTTGACTGGGTCACCATTGCTGAAAAATACAACTGCACATAAACAAATATTCATGAAAAAGGAGAACAATTGCTTTGTCAGATCCATCTTGAACTCTACCATATTCGAAGGTTTACAACACAAGGGCATCCCCATTTTTCCCCTTTGAAAATGAAAGACAAAAACTGAAAAAATGAAACACAAAGCAAAAATCTTATCACGTCTTTTTCAATTTACGCTCAAGTAAACTATAGTATACGAATGATTAGTGTTGAAGCAATTTTAACACCAGAATTGTGTTGAAAATGACAAAACTTGTGTTAAAATCAACACTAATTGTTCCAATCATCCCACTTTACAAAATATAAGATATTTTGGCACAGTTTCAAAATACAATTGTTACAGACATACACCGCTCAAATGCTCTCGGTGAGCGCCAATTTACCATCAATTTAAAATTAAAAAAATACTCTGCGAGAAGGAAACACCCATCTCAGACTCACGAAGCCCTCAAACTTTACAACTTGTCCACGCCCTTATAATCCTCACCCACATAACGCCCGTATAGTGACCTTGCCCACGCTTTTTTATGGTCCTTATGGTGGCATTGCCCACGCCTTTATAACGGCCCTTATAGTGACCTTGTCCACGCCTTTATAACGGACCTTATAGTGGCCTTGTCCACGCCTTTATAACTGCCCTTATAGTGACCTTGTCCACGCCTTTATAACGACCCTTATAGTGGCCTTGTCCACACCTTTATAACGGCCCTTATGGTGGCCTTGCCCACGCCTTTGACCGGTGTAAGGGGGAAGAATGTCTATGGTCACTATCTAATAACATAGTTAAATAATGTGTTCCTGATTTGCAACTCAGGTAAGTCATATTTTTCTGAAGAGAAACATTCAGTTGGACGTTGTTTCATAGGATGGGACTTTCTTTCCTTTCGCACAGTCCCCTTAATGTGATCTTGATCATCTGTTCAACCTGCCGCTATATATGAATGTCAGATCACGATACTCCCAGTGAAGTTTGCCAAGGTAAAAATTATACCCAGTCCGATCAGAAGTCCGACATTCTGGATCACACAAACCTTGATTGGACCCAACGCTTGGCCTTTTGCCGAATCCCCGGTTCGATTTACCTCAGGAAGCTGTGCGGGAAAAAGAAACAAGAAGGAGGCAAAACGTTAGTTCATCACCGGTAAAGGCAGGAGCACCAACAGACTGGGCGTAACAGAACCTGTCGATGAGCAAAAAAGACAGACCAGATGTGCCCATCGTGAGCATCGTTCGTATACTCTGAGCGGAAAATCAGCCTCCAAGCAGGGGTTATCTCCTCATCTGCACCATCGCTAACATCATGGGATCAGCAAAGCGATATTCTGCGTACACTTTTTGCAATACGTAAGTCAAAATAGACAATAAGACCTGGTCATCCCCATATAAAGGTGATGACAGCTGGCGATGAGCTCTGTTAGTTTATTAACTACACTGACCCTCTGTAATACTGCCTTGACACTCTACAGACTACAAAACATTACATTGACGCTCTATAACACTGAATTGTCACCCTATGACCCCACAATGACGCTCTGTAACATTGCATTGTCGCTCTATAACTTTCGAGACGGTGTGATTCACAGCTCTAGACTGGATTTCCAAGGAAAATTCCCGTGAACGTTCAATCGAATATTCGACTCAAGATAACAGAAGGTCAAGACTGAGATGTCCAAATGAGATTCCCGTGAACTTTTCATTGTATGTTCGCGATGCTCGCGTCACAATGATTGACAAATGTAGACTGGAGAAGAGAAGACGTTGACTCCCAGCGAATGACCCAATTCTTTCTCTCCCTCTGTAGACACGACTACTTATGCCTGCCCATTCATAAATCTTTTTTTAAATATATATCTCGTTCACACGTTTTCCGTTTCGGGGGATCTAGAAGTGAGTGTACTGTACTGCACAGAGTAACATATCTTAGCTAACCAAAGCAGCAACATTGTGGACGTCAGTACGCGTCCATGGTGGAAGTGGCCAATGTAAGTGTGAATGGGTGCAGCCAAAACGCAAAAAACTCATTTTAGTTTGTATGAGGAGTAACTCGCTACAAAGTGGTTTTGACAGGGTGTGTAGGGGAACCCTGGTTATTTCCACCAAGGCCGCGTACGGAATTTCTATGATGCAGAACGCCTTAGCCTTCGCAAATAGATATAGCGGTTGAATGACGGCAGCATCCTATTTCGCATGCCAGCACCCTACAGGGTGCGAATACCTGAAAAGTAACATCATTGCCGAAACAGTTTGGAGAGTTAGCCTATGTATTCTTCTTATACTAGTACTATTCAATGCCGAAATCAATTTAAATGAAAACACGTGTGAAACACGAACAGAGCATTTCCCCGAATATTTGTGTAAAACGTAAATTGGAATACACAGGGCTCTACTTTAGGCACATCTTTAGTTTGGGCACGACGCTAGTGACCTGGCGTATGTCGGAGAAAATATCTACTTTGAATGGGATGGCTCTAATATACAGGATTCAGGGCTGAGGTGGTGCTTACAAGATAAGTGTGGGGCACATACATTTGAACGTGTTCTGAGTTCTGATGCGAGATTGGCCTTCAATATATGCCTGTGGACTGGGGCAAGGTTACATAGTTTTGGACCGAACCCATGCCTGGTAGTCGGAGGATGCAGGTCATGCTTTACTAAGCAGGGGCATACAGCACATGTCCTCTTGAGGAACAAGATCCACAGCCCAACAATTTTCTTTATACACAGGGGTAATATCTGACTCAACTGACTCATATATGAAGGCCTGTTCCCATAATGCTGTATTAATCATGGGCACGCCCTGTTCAACCACACATAGCCATATGTCAACAGTTTTTCTTGATCACAGCTAAGAAGTTTTCTTTCCCAAGTGTAACTCAAGACCGATACTTGAAACAAATGCTTGGTTCAGTTTTCAGTATGTTCAGATTAAAATATATTATCTCCCGCAAAAATTTCTCTCTTGAACACTACAAATATTAGCACAAACATATAAATACGCCTAAAACATATCCTAGTTGATTCATAGTTACATGCATATTATAAGCACTGGCCTCGTTCTTGACAAGGGGTGGGTGTGCATGCAGGCTCATGTGGATTCATGTCACCATGTCATGATCATCAGACGGATGCGGCAATATTATGTACATAACATGTTATCCTATGAAATGCTTGGAAAGTTTGTAGTGTTTGCGGGGAATATAACGCCATTCTTACCATATCGACCAGAGAGACGTACAGGAACATCCCCGAGGCGGAGGCGTAAACCCATCGATTAACATCCAGGTTCTCTCCGAGAAGGATGCCGATGATTACCCCCACATAACACGTCATGGCGGCGAGGAAGTTGTAAAATAATGCTCTCTTAGGTGTCAACCCCGAGTGCATGAGAATTGCTATGTCACCTGAAAATAAAAAGCGGCAATAAGTTATTGTGAAAAGAACGTTATATTTATTACTGGTACATTATATATTGATTGCCGTACTTATTATCAATAAAACGCATGAGAGGATAAAAACATGCTGGCCCATCTGGTTAACGACGCTCTGATCACGAAGGCTATCTACTTATAATCATTCTATCGTACGCTTCACAACGATTATCGTAGTCAGCTTGAACGTTAGTTCGGTGGTCTACATTCTCTTGGCATCAGATTCTGTAATCTGTAAAGCTGTAAAACAGCTTTCTATGAACGACAGGGCTGACTGACTGACTGACTTACTGACTCACTCACTCACGGACATTCTCAGTAACGTTCTTATAACATTAACAAAATGAAGGGAACCGGATCTAAATACGAGATAAGCAATCTCAGCAAAGAGTTGGAGGTTAAAGTTAGGAGAAGACTCTCCTGTATTCGGTAGGCATCTCAATTGTTTGAAAGTGAGACTACCTCTTACGTCACTACAAGCGAATGGAACGTCGTACAGTTAAGTTCGTGTAATTTCAGCGAAATTCTTACCAGCTTCACACGGAATAATCCGGGTGGCACTTTGCTAAATGTCATTTGTTTGAGTATTCTTTGAGAATATTATTTTGAACAGTTTTATATGATGTTGTTATAATGTTATGAGTAACCCTTATTATTACATTAGAAAAGTGGGCAGTGAACATGTTTCCATTGTTTCATTCGATAGTACTATGGCATTGAAGCCCTGGAATACTTATTATTGAATTAAATAGTCTGGAAAAGGAAATATCATTTTTTGAGCGTATCATATTGGTCGATTCCGAAACTCTACAAATGACCTACTTATGAATGCAGGTTGTGGGCATGTGAATGTACGCCTAATTGGAAATTCCAGCTTATGTTTTTGTTGTGTTTGCAGGGCTATACATGACGTCGTTTCCTCGGAAATCGATAAACACCATGAACAGTGATATATCATTTTTTTCAAGGTTTAAGGAGCTTCACCCTCGAAAAATCAAGTTTTCAAGATTGGATGAGTGCAAAATCGTCAGTTCAATTTTCACGCACAAATGTTCTCAAGGGGAGAGAAATCTGTATGTGAAAATTGAAACGAGGCCGCCACAGCCGAAGTATATCCTTATATAAAATATGGATGAGTGTAACGTTTATTTACTTAATTTTCATAACTCTTATGTGGTGTATATACTATGTGAGATATTAGCCACGAAAAAAAATTATAGGGTCAGTTGTATAATTG
Source organism: Hanleya hanleyi (assembly GCA_036873755.1). NCBI lineage: Eukaryota > Metazoa > Mollusca > Polyplacophora > Lepidopleurida > Hanleyidae > Hanleya > Hanleya hanleyi. The sequence continues at coordinate 13,125 of JAVTVY010018601.1, forward strand.
TGCTCCCTGACCTTATCTTGGTTATTTGAGGCATTTATAGGGAGCGTTTTCTCTTGTGACAAAAAATATGATACCTAAAGCCATTCTTATTGTGGTTCCTTGAAATAGTCAAACTTATATTGTGTAAAAATATGACTTGTGGTGTCATTGTTTTTATTACAAGAGAACTTTTGAATGCCTCAAAAATAACAAGCTAGGCATCGGGAGCAAATTTTGATCAACAATAAATCTATTATTATGCAACTGACTATAAAATGTTTTCGAGACTCATATTTCAGTATGTAAACTTAAAGAAAAATATAATTTTGCACGTTTCGGATTTTACATAGATCGGCTGTAGTGCTGTGACATAAAATAGATATTCCTGTGTAAACGTCACATATCCTTTCTTAACTTTATATACCGGTAGTAAAAAAATACCTATCCTTTTTTAGAATATCTCAGCAGAAATATATAAGAAAAGTTTAACCAAGTTCGTGCGGAATTTCTCACCAAGCTCATGCGGAATTTCTTCACAGATCACTGCTATCGATATACTGAGCCCGAGTAACACACTTTCTGTGAAACCAGCCCCAATCGCCAGACCGTCCATTAGGTTATGCAGTCCGTCTCCCGCCAAAACCATCCACGCCACAGTGGCAATATTCTGCTCGTCGTCATCCGGGCTACTCGCGCCATGAGAGTGGGCATGTTGCTTAGAGACGCCATTGCGGCTTTCTTCTAACAACTTACTCTTGTGGTCTACAGAGGGAACATCAAGTGCCATTTCTAGAGCTGCATTCTGTTTCCGGGTTTTATCTACCTGTGAATATAAATTTGACAGGGTTTGATTGGCCAGGGGGTATATACCCTGTATTCCAAACGTGTATGATAACGATAAAGATGGTTTCCTACAAGAGAGAAGCGGTCAACAGTTTTCAATGATGTCAGCAAGACATGATGATGTTCTACACATAAAATCCTACTCACTGACCATAATTCTGTATCTAAATAAATTTCCGAGTCGTTTCCAGACTATGTATCTTAGTCACGTTTCGACGAATATTGAATGGAAATCTACAAACCTTCGAGAAATATGCAGAAACTTAGTTAGACTTGTGAATCTATTTTCAGTGGACCGAACCTGAAACTGTTATAGGTTGGTGAAGAAAGTCTCGATATGGATATGGAGATTATCTGACGCCGAGAAAAAGAAACTTGACCTACTTAGGAAAACTTCGACAATTTCGTTAGACCGAAATCAAACTTCCGTGCTGTCAGATTTCAATTACGCACTCCGAAATACGTGTTAAAGGGAAGTATTGACGCTTCCATGACACGCGCAAAGGTGATTGCACCAGAATGTGAATTCACTAACACAGATCAACAGATATCCGACACATTGATTTTTGATGTGTATAGAATGATAGTGTCCAGAGAAAATTTATTTCGAAGGATGAAACGCTTGACGAACCTATCAGTATTATACGCAGCTACGAGGCAACTGAAAGCCAGATGACTAAAATAGAGGATATCAAAATGGTACACGCACGTGACCAGAACTGGCGGATGGTATGACGATGAAAATCATTTCAACCAAGCTTCCAAACGGAGCAAATGCTAGATGTGACACTAAATGCCCTGCGTTAAGATGGAAATATGACAAAAGTAGAACAATTAGCCGATGGTCTGCAGTTTGTTTATCGAAACAAAAATAAAATGAGCCATGTTCGCGATCGAAAAGTCGATATCGATCAAAATATCGCAATCGATCAAAAACTATAAAACAGAAAAAGACAATTTCATATTGTCCCTGACAGCAAAGACACTAGCAGCAGTGATGCATTCGTATATACACAGTTCATTGCATGTTCACTGAAATGTGAAATTGACTCAGGTGCCAGTTAAACGTCATGACTATCAGAATCTAGATTCGGTTATTTGCTGAACGTGTTGATGACAATGACCAACAGCCATCAGTCCATCTATCGCGAAACCGACTGCTCAAGTTGGGTCGCGAATTAGGCAGCCAGTGTGTATGTGGAAGCTGGCGGATTCACGATCATTGATCTACACTCGTGTAAAGACCTTAACAGTGAGGACCATACGAACTGCCAGGCGTGTCACAAGACCGGTGATATTTGTAGCGTACACATGCACAGTGGATGTCCAGGCAGAGTTGGTGAACAGTTTGGTGTGCGTTACGGTCAAACAGTGATTCTAGAGTGAGCTGAGGTCAAGGTGACTTAAATAAATTTATAAAACGTGAGCATCAATACACGCCAACACCTGGTGATGTACTACCAAGCCATTCTTCATGCCATGTCTGGATATTGGAATATCATGATCGACGATCCACTTGAACCGCTAACCACATTCAATGCCCCATACGGCCAGTGTGATGGATAGTAATGTCCTAGTGATTAGGTAATTCCCCTAATAATTCGATCACCGGAAGTGCAGCAAACATGGCTTATATCTTGAAATATTCTTCATGGCACCAGCTACAAAGTGTCACATTTTCTCATTATATGACTTTTCTTCAGTTTAAAAAAAGAATGCTATCGTTACTTTTTGTCTGTGTTTGAAAAACAGGGTTGAAAAGTGAACTTCCTGTGATTGAATTATTAGGGGAATTACCGTAGTGTATCTTTCCATATCCTTTTCTATAGCAACCAAGGACTGACACTGGTCCCCAATGTGGAGCAAAGTGTCCTAGCTATGTTATAAGTTGTGGCCGGACACTCTTAGGCACCGGACATTCTTAGCCTCCACATCGGTATTATGTTGTACGCCTATTCTTTGATCTCGTATCTGCTCAAGATGTCTCACAGAAACGGTTGCCCAGGCATTCAAAGGTCTAGAAGGTGCGATTGGCAAGACCGTCGTATACGGCAAGACGGAAGCCGGACATGAAGAAAAAAACCCCTCATCTGAGTATTTTAACGAGTGGTTGAAATTGAACTCAGCCCCGACAATCGTGTGACAAAACGTAAGCATCAATACACGTCAAATTATTCGGAATATACATCATTAAGGACGAACTCGAACAAGAACCCGACAAGGTTTCGCTGTCCGAAACACGAAGCCACCAGAAACTGTAGCGGAGCTGTAGTCAATCCTCGGAATGACCGATCACCTTGGACGGTGTGCACCCAATTTGGTCACCATTAGGACACGTCTGAATGACCTGAGCAAAAAGGACATATATTCCAGATAGGGCCCAGAACATCAACTCGGTTTCGAACGACTCAAAGAAGCCATCAGCTCTGGTAGTGTACCTTTTTTGACCGCAATAATTAAGCCACCAGCAGTTGAAGCAAACGCGACGTAGAAGCAGCACTGCCAGCAAAAAGCCCGACAGAGACGGAATCTAACGATTTTGCTTGGACCTGAACGCTTTACCATTACATGTGCGGGCAGCACGTGATCATCGAATTGGATCACAAGCCCTGCCCGAAAGCATCAAGCGAAAGTCTTTGGGCAACGATCATCCAAGGCTCACGGGGTTGTTACTTCGTATAGACAAGTATGACTTCTCTGTTACATATGTTCCTGGTAAACGCATTCTAGTCGCCGACGCCTTGACCAGAGCTTTTCCAGCGATTTTCCGGCGATTTTTTCATCGCCGTGACAGTACATGAGCTCGTAAACGTGTCACAATCCAGACACAAGACTCGGTACACTTAACGACACAGTAACCGTTGCATGATCAAGTTGCGACGCGAATGTCGACCAGAACTATATGAGTTTTGGAACTATCCAGACGAAATCAGCGTTTACGAAGGTGTACTTCTCAAAGCGGACCGTGTGATAATTCCAAAGCAATTACGATCAGAAGTGTTCGAATTGTTTGATCAAGGCATGGAGAATGGCAGATCGCTCCACATATGTACATTGTGTGATATCAATGTTGATATCGGTCAACTCGTACGAAACTCTCCTGTCTGCCAGCATAATCAGAATGCTTGAGTAGCAGAGAGAACCAGTGATTAAAAAAGAAGTTGAATAGCCATGGAGTACCATGACACAATGTCAGGTACTTACCCATGGCAAATTACTGCCAGTCGTCAGGAAACTTAGTTCCACAACGACAGCAAATGTGATCAAAAGTAACAAAACTGTTCTGGCTGAGTACGGTGTGCCAGACGTTGTGATTAGCGACCATCCCAGAGTATGACTCCGCTGAATTCGGTAGCTTCTCCAACAGTATGGTTGGGTGGGCAGCATGAGTTTATACCATGTCTGGTGTCACAAGGGGAAGATTAATTTGCTCTACATGATGATTGCACATGCTTAGTCACACATGCCGAGTTAATCATATCATAGTTATATCGTCGCTATATGACTGAAATACTGCTGAACGCGACGTTAAAGCCTAACTCACTCACACTCACTGATTTCAAACATATCACGAGCAGCCCATACTACGCTCAAGCCACTGAAAGGGCTGTGCGACATGTCGATGTCGCGGAAAAGCCATGAGAAATGCTGAAGTAGTGAAAGACTGAAAATATCACCCTCATCCCCTAATAAAAAGCCATGTTTGAATGCTTCGAATGGAAAGTAGACACATTCGAAATCTGACTTAAAAAAACTCCCACTGAAATCAGCCTTTTCGCTGAATATTCTCATCTCTGGCGGAACGGACACCACAAATGCTCTGTATCAGGACAACATCATTTGCTCCTGGACTTCCATCCCACTTCTGACACCATGTGGTGCTATCTTGCATCTGATGTATGTATATGTTATCGGATTCGGTGCCGTTTAGGAGGGGATATATCAGGCGAGACAGTCAAACTATTGCATAAAAGCGAGTGAGCGAAGCGAAAGAGCTTGACATATGACCTACAAACAGCACAGCATCACCTTTGTCAAACAGACGACATTCAAACTTTCTTTTACGCCTTTTGACGTTTTGCTGTCGATAGTTTGCTGAATCTCTTGTATTCATGATAGTATATGTCAATGTAGCATTCATAAACATGTCGAATAAAACATCAGTATCAACTAATCCTGTGAAACAAAATCCGGGAATTGCGACATGAATGGTGTTTCTCATATCCACAACATATTTTATTATATCTATTCACAAACCTGTACATATACGATACTGGATATTAGGGAGAAAGAAAATATCGACCTATTCGGTGTTTTCCACCGAAACTCTAACTCTAAGCTTCCCATTCAGTGCGGTCAAAGTGAAGGTCATTGATCGTACGATCGAAAATCAAGTGCACTGCAGCACTGTAGAAACTGTTGTTAAATTACTTGATATACGTACATGAATCGATGGGTTTTTTTCACACGGATTTCAGAATACGAGATAAAATCTTGTAAATCTGCCTTTGTAATCTAAATTAAAATGTTGAATTTCCTTGTTGAGTTCGGGTCAAATCATGGAAGTGCCCGTCGTGTGCGCGTGGGCCGCGATACAGGACCTATCAGCGCGACAGCGGGTCAATATATTCTTGTTCAAATGTGATGAAGATGACAGGATGAAGACAGGAACAGAATAGCTATTTATCCGACATGAACAATCGTCACAAATTTAATGTACATGTCAAACTCTCTCATTCAACTGACCGCGCTCTCTTTATGCTCAGCGGGAACAGTCACGTGATATAATTGTGGTAGCCCAAGCATGTGTTTACTAAAACAGATATATGTGAACATAGGTCATAACACAACCGATTATGTGGCTGACTGGGAGCGGTTTCTCCACGGACTCCTTTATATCGTATTATATGGAAAAAGCAATTGTATATAAATATGAAAACTTGTCCTTGAATTTTTCCTGTAGCATACCATTGAAGGTGAAATAGTATATAAAAATCTTCAAAAGACATAATCTATCCATGGAGCGTTGAATACTATTTCAGCCATCAGCTCAGGAAGCTGACCTTTTCACCTAGAAATGATTTGAGGTCAATAGAATGAAAGAGACCTCAAAATATTCTGTTTTGGGGGTACTGTGAGTCTGACATTCGTCCTTTTGACCTCAAAATCAAGTCACATCGACAATATCTTCACGGAATGACGAACGGATGATGCGCCTTCAACTTAAATTGATGGGGCATAAAAACCAAAAAAATAAATGCATTGATTCCCAACAGCTCCCAGATATACCATTTTGAATTTGGTAAAAATCATCATATGCAAATGAGGCTGGTATCCGTAATAAATGTAATTAAATATTTTTTCTTTTGTTGTATTTTTATTTCTAATTATGCGATCAAAGTGAGTACAGCCTGTTAAATGATATTATGACCAAAACGGTTACCATGCCAACCGGTTGGTGTGGGCTGTAATTCCTATAATTGCGGGTGATTTGTTTCCAACAGCAATTATATGTAATATTCCATTTTTCAGTATTTATTCTCATTATGACTAATATAACTCGTAGGAAATTGAAGTTTCTGAAACATCGTTGCTGTGGTAACTGCCTTTCGACTTATTCAAATAACAATGACACTCGAATTTTAGGAAATGGATTCCGTTAGTTCCCGCATTACCGGTACATGTATGCAAACATTCGTTTTAATATAGCCTGAGATATCGAAAAAAATATTTTTTCTAAAAAAAAATCTATGCCGGATATCTGGCATGCCAAGGGGTCTTATATGAATGTCAAACCTGACGAATCATGTTATCATCCACACTGAGCATAATGTCCGAACATTTCTCGTGAATGTCATGGAACATGCCGAAGCCACATTCGTATACGTCCGAAGTCCTTATATCAACCGGTTTATCATTTTCACTTTCGCAATTTTTAATCCGATGAATTATGATATCGTGTACACTTACTTACCCGTTTCATATTGACTATGAGATTCATAATCCTCTCGATCAAGAAAAAGAAATAAATGACGAGGACCACGGTGCCGGCCTTCCATAGATAGTCACCAGCTATCTCCTCGACATTCATCAAATCATAAGCCTGTGCAAAAATATAACAAAATTGATAAAGAAAGAATAAAATAAGAAAAGATATTATAAGTATTTTTGGAATTGATAATCAGTTATGTTTGTGATCAGTTCACCGCTTCTCCGCGAACGCAGAGGTCTCCTCCTAACCCTGGTTCCACTCGCAACACGTTCTATTAAGTCTCCCACTATTGTATTCCAAATATTTACAGAAGAATAAAACATGAGCAATATGCATATATTATCACTAGATTTCTAACTCTCACGTATATGAAGTCGCAAAAGTAAGAATATAATGTTGCATGATTCCCCAAGAAATTTCAGATTTAATTCTGGGCGTATGTTAATAAATGAATACTACCACAATGGTGTCCCGTGTACCTGTACAATGAAAACGAAATATTCTTATTGCCGATACTTTCGACGTTTTCACATAATATTTCATAACACATCGTACTTTCTGCCAAAAAGCCCGCCGCTGTCATACAACGTTACGCAAGATATCTAACAATCCGCGCCCTCGTGGATACGAAGCCAGGTTCAGTAAACTTGGATTTGAAATTGAATAAAATAATTCGAAAAAAGATCCTTTATTTAAGAAAAAAATAATTCGAAAGGTAAAGGAATTATTGAAGAGATTAACAAATCAGTTATACTTACCTCCGGCATCAGAACAAACAAAGATGTCCCGGTCATACAACCCACAGCCAGTGCTACCATAAACATGAGTACCAGTTGATAGTAAGTCGTATGCATTATGGGAATCAGGAAAACGCCAATATTAGACAGAATGTTGATAAGGGTCACAAAGGCCAAGGCGTAGCCCCATACTGAAAAAAGCATAGAATTTTACCATTGTTATAAACACTTGACTTTTTCATGACTCGACCGGTGTTGTTATAGATCGCACGATTAAACAATCATGAATATGTCATGAATGAAAAAAGATTACTCAATAACATGAATTTCTTCGATGTACAGTTCTTTCAGTTAAAAAACAAACACAAATCACCTGAGGCATGATGTTAAAAGTCATCTTCCCAGTCAAGATGTTAAATGACTGGAGACATAGATGTTAATGCCTTCCGAGTAAGATGGTAAATGTCCGTCTTCTGACTCAAGATGGTAAATGACTGACTACATTGACTTTGCTACAAGTTTTATATCATGCTATGCAGTAAACAAATCTCATGACACGACATGGAAATAAACATCTAGATTATGAATTGCGAATGCCCAGCCATTGTTAATATTTTCTCGGAAGCAACAGCTGAAAAGTTCAATACCGATAAATCGAATACTACATGATTTAAGATTTGTTCCAGTATACAGCCAAGCCATTCGTTAAAGTTTGGTAAAAATCAAGTGATTTCAAGTTGTTGTAAAATCAGATATGTGTAGAACACATCTACAGCAGAACAGATTAAGAGATACACTGATCTGAATTCACGAAGCAGGAAACCTGACCTGTTGACCAGATCAGCTCGACGAACAGTTGACCGTTCATTTTAAAATGCATGCAGTTCCTCACATTAAGGTTACTGTATCGGGTCCCAGTTGCGTACGTGTACGTACCACAATTTTGCTTAATTACGGGGTAGTGCTTTTTTGTATCCATACAAACTATACATTTTCTGAAAGCCCTTAATTCAAGGAATTTAGATAAATAAATAACTTTCTCGAATTGATTACACGAATCGATTTATTTAAAGATAAATGATGTCATTTAGAAAAGTATAGTCTTCAAAACCACGCGATAATAACTCTCTCTGTTTTCATCAAACAAACTTGCTTTTTTGGAATAATGAACTTTACCATTTGAATAAAAATAGGTTGTCTCATTTTTTTTACTTAGGACCTAGAAGTTATTTATCATCGTGCAAAGTTGAAAGATTGAAAAAATCTACAAAAACTTGACCCCTCTCCATTAAATCATAAATAATTCATGAACAGGGCCGAACTTATAAAATTTGAGGCAGTATTTTGAAGATCTACATGATTGGAATATTGTGTCCAAAGTTCATGTTTGTACATCAAATAACAAGAGAGAAATTAGAACGGGAACAAACACTTTTTGGCGAAAATCTAAACGGAGAAAATGACCAAAAACCAATCAGCACAACTGCACCACGAATGGCTTATGTTTTAAAAAGTCATGTTTCTTTACTGCAATGAACTAATTTTCATAATTTCTTATTCCCCCAACCTGTAGGTTTGACTGTGTACTTTGGTATAAGAAAAAAGAAGAAAAAAATCGAGATTTTGAAGCTTTGACCCGATACAGTAACCTTAAATGGTTATTTACTTATTTTCCGCTAACACCACAGAATACAGAAAGCTGGATGTATACAGAAACATGAACTCTGCAGGCTGGTCAGATCAAATGACATCTACATACTGGTCAAAAACGTTATGTTTTAATGACTAACCACTAAATATAGTATGAAAACTCAAAAATTATTTGTAACTCAAAATTAAGATTTTAATATCATAGATATAATAAATCATTTTCGTTTCCTAGGAAACTATAATAAGAAACCAGACATACCATATACGATGCCAACAAAATAATATAATTTCACACAGTGAACGTACATGTACTAAAAGTAATGTAGAGAACATCCGAGGTGAAAAGCTGTTTCAAAACAAACTTGAGTAATGATAATAAGCAGCCTCTTCTCAAGCGTATATTAAATTGAGTTGTAGATATTTATAATCAAGTTATTGAAAGAATAACAACCATATACAGAAACTATTAATTTACCTTGGGCCTGGGATGGTTTTGTATGAACAGGTTGTGTTGTATTTGTATTGTGGCAGTTTCCTTGTCCCGCACTGTAAACCATTGCTGGCAACAACTTTGACAAGATCGTATCGTTGATCACTGCTCCAATGTCCAACCCATGGTCGCCCATGAGGGTCTCCGTATCCAAACACTGTAAATTGAATAACAGAAGGACTATGCTGATACGGCTTAATCAGAAAACCAACAGAAGTCGAATATTCGCAGAGAATTTGTCCAATAGAGGTTTTTTGAATATCTGGATGAAAGTATTCAACCTGATTAAAATTAAATCCCATCTGCTCCCCCATTTGGAAATTAAATCCCATCTGCTCCCCCAACTAGCAGTTAAACCCTGTCTGCTCCACCACTTGCAAATTGAATCCTATCTGCTCCCCGCATTTGAAAATTAAATCCTATCTGCTCCAGCATTTGGAGATCAAATCCTATTTGCAACCCCTATTTGGAAATGAAATCCTGTCTGCTGCCCCACTTCGATATGTCGCTGTAGATGACGCCAGCATGCAAATGGGGGAGCATATATGATTTGATTTTAACTAGATTTGATAATAATTAGAAGTTCGAACATTTCCTATCCGATATTGATACACAATAGCAATTCCTTGGCCGAAAAGACAAATTGTGACTTATTGTTAAAAGAACCGGTACACTGAAAAATCACCAGATGAAGATATAAGATAAGACAGCTTTATTTAACGTCGATATTCGACACAATATTACATTAGTCCATTAGAGGGACTAGAATAACCGACAAATCATTAAAATTACATACATTAAACGCATGCATCACGTTAATTATTATACTCACTCACTCACTCACTCACTCGCTCACTCTCTCACTCATTCATAAAATTAGCTTTGAATCAAGCCACGAAAAAGCTCAAAGCAGTAAGCATTCTCGGGACACAGATCCGTAATAGGGTCTGAGAATTATATGACAGCTTCAATGATTTGCTTTACTTCCAATTTGATGGCCCCAATCGGCTATATTCTTTGTTTTTCATAAAATGAAAAAAAAAAAAAAAAAAAATTAACCGACTTTTATAGAACGTCGACCTGTATGACTAGATAACGTTGATCCAGATACCCGGTCCCCAATAACACAATATTACATATACATACCTGTACACCAAGTGTAATGCTGACAAGAACAGAAAATTCGTAAGCAACTGAATATCGATAACACTACCGAATCAGCGACTTTTGAGATGTGGCAGAAAACACAATTCGCGAACTACTTCCATATATAATAACCGAAATCCCAAAAATAATTTTATGCACAGCCAGAAAAAGGGTGATGGCCCCACCCTTCAACGTTGATCAGACCTGGTGATCATATTTAAAAGGTGATGACCCATCACTCTTCAATGGTGGAGGCCATCACTTTTTAAGGGCGATGATTTTGCCTCATCACCCTTAAATGGCGATGACCTGAATTTACAACCATTGCTCATCACTCTTCAGAGGTGATGGCCTGTAGACACTGTTAATGTCCAAACGCCCGTTAATGTCCAAATTGGACATTAACACGCAGCGAGTGCGTGTTAACGTCCTAAGTTTGGACATTAACCGCCTCTTATTGTCCCAGGGCAAATTTGGACATTAGCGGTCGACCTGCAACTGATTTTTTTTCAATATGTACAAGTTGCGTCTTAATGTCCTAACAGTCCATAGTCCGTATTTCTTTTTTTTCACTAATTCAATATCTTGTGGTCATATCGATTCCTCGCAGTGTAAGATGGATATATGAACATGGGCTGTAGTCTCTCAAAGCGATTTCGCCCTGTCTTGGTGTTTTTTAAATGTTTTCTTGTGTTCATTAACAGTCCATACTCCGTAGTCCGTAGTTCGTTTCTTCACTAATATCTAATTACAAACTTACCAAATGGAACGCTGCATACGTACTTTCAGTTTCTTCAAAACCATGCGCGATCAACACATTTCCTGTAGGCGCGCGCTAAATGGTCTCAATGAAATTTTGGAACAGAGGCGGGACTGTTTTAGGACAATAACAGTCGAAGTGATACATATCGACCGCTAATGTCCAAAGTTTGGACGATAACATTCATGCTGGCGTCTTATTGTCCTACGTGGGACATTAACACGCACTCGTTGCGTGTTAATGTCCAATTTGGACATTAACGGGCGTTTGGACATTAACAGTGTCTACAATGGCCATCATTTTTAAAGGTGAACATAAAAAAGGGTGATGATTCTAACTAATCAGCTTTTCGGGGTGATAGTTATCACCTTTTTTCTGGCTGTGTGAAACGGATATTTGTAGAGGAACCAACAAGTCTAATATATGACGAGATGTCTTTCACGGAGTACAATAATTTCTAAGGATTATTTTTTTTTTGCTAAATTTTAAGAAAGGTTTTTCAAATCATAGCCTGGGATTGTATCAAACATGAACTAAAACTCTTTCTTTTCGGACCAGACGTTTCAACAAAACTGTCACAAATAATGACCCATCTAGTTGTCAGGGTGTTTAATGGTAAAACAGGCTGTACACTCTAAGAATTGGTGATTTTCTCGGTTTTCAGATATGTTTTTCCAGTGGTTCTCTGAAAATCCAAATGAAGGTTTTTGCAGATTAAATGCCCACGAAATTTGATTTACAAAAATCCGGAAGTGGTTCTATAAGTTCGGTACATCGGCATTTAAACTGCAAAACCTTCATCTTCAATTGTATTTTCAGAGAACCACTGAAAAGCCAATATCTTGGTGAAAAAAAAGTATATAAGTATAAGTCCGCTATATCCTTATATTTTCATTCGGTCGCAGACCTTTTGGCTATTGAAATTTCAAATGATGAATGTGTATTTTTAGGCCTATGCAAGAAGGGAATACACGACAGTCTGATATACCAGATTAATCACGTCAAGAATAACTTCCCTCAAGACACGGTCTCTGTCTAGGCAAATTTTATTCACCTTGATAAGAGAATGGCCCGGATATTGGATAAGTTCACTGCGAATGTTTGAGTCAACACGATGTTACATTGATTTCAAAACAAACTCGATTTGATTTCAACACAAATGTTCTGTGTTAAACCATTTAAAACAAAATGATAAAAAATATAAAAAAATATATAACAAAATGTTTGTTTAAAATGTTGGCAGGCCGCGAGACATGATAATGTTATGAGTATTCTAGCTTATTTGTGGTTATTGCAAGCGTGTCTGGTCGTTTGTATGCCAGTTTGCCCTATTTTTTTTTATACCTGTACTAAAATATGTCGCGTAGTTCCGGAAAGATGACTGAACTTCAACCACTACATGTATATCATATTAAAAATAGACACGACGTCTAGAAATGCATGTCGCACTAGCGATGTTTAGGCACCCTCTCACCTCGGGGTATATTACGATCAATTTTCCGGACATTGTGGGTTGGAAGACAATTTCAGGCTTACAGGGCTGATACAGGGTACATTTCGCCAGTTAGAGACGTGGCGGCATCATGAGATTTCCGCGACCACGTGCAAACATGCGTTTGAAATCAGTCCCATGAAGCTCCGTGTCCGCAGACTGGTTCCAGCGTTCTATATGTACGATCGACGGCAAGCCCGTACAACACTAATATTATTAGAGTACCGTGAATGAAATGTACAGCCATCACACTCAAATAGACGTATTACGGAACCAAGACAAGAACTAAAATAACGGACTTGGAATGTTACAGATTCATGACGTCATTGTTGAAGGGGCTGGGCCTGGGCCAGGATCGAGCTGCCTCAAAACAGTAGAGAGTGAATATGACTATATGCAGGCGCTTTTAAAAACCGATCCATTCAAAGCCCGTTCCTTCTCATTCACCAAACGCTATATAGACGATCTTCTCGCTAATCGCTATATAAATGACGCAGTGAAGGATATATATCCACCTTCACTGGATTTGAAGGAAACTACAGACAGCCCAACAGGCACATCATATTTAGATCTATATCTCTATAAAAATGAAGCGGGCATTCTCTCTCGTCGACTTTATGACAAAAGAGATGATTACAATTTCGACATCGTAAACTATCCCTTGCTGGACAGTAATATTCCAGTGGGATCTGCATATATGGCGTATACATATCTCGCTTAGTAGCATTTGCTAGATCCTGTATTAAATGTGACGATTTTAATCAACGTCACAAAACGCTGTTGCAGAAACTTATAAAACAGGGCTATTCCACCAAACGTCTCCACTCAAAGTTTCTCAAATTTGGCGATACATATCGCATGCTGATAGCAAAATACGAACGTAGCGTGCAAGATCTATGGCGCTACGTTTCGTAGCTTGTGTCTAATTCCGCTTAACCCGGGGCTAGGGCCGTATGAACCCATGTACTTCAAGATCCTTCATGGTACTCATATGAACAGTCACAATCAAAGCGTGACTGAGATACATCATTCTTTAGATGACGACCTTACAACGAATATTATGGATTAAGAATACTGATCAGCGATACGGATTTGATATTTTTGGAACATCATGATGTCTCGCCGGCATCATTGAAAACTGTTGACCGCTTCTCTCTTGCAGGAAACAAGCCTATGTTTTTGTATACTATGATTGTCTTTTTGAATTTGGTGCTAATACTGTTATATGGAATATGGAATAGGTCTTTGGATTATGGACGCGGATATTCTCTAATGGACGACGGCTGAATTATGGATGACGGACTAGACGCTTGTAATTTGTTGGGATAAAATCATTTGCGTACACTTCCTTGCGAATCGTGGGTCTCCATTATCGCGGAGCGATATCCGGTACTTTACCGTATTCTGTTCGGCCTTCATCCGGCGGAGAACAGAATCGAGAAATCTGACAAATTACAGGGTGTCATACCACTTCGGAAACAGATATTGCCTGGGCTTACAAAATATTTAGGTATGAATAACTTTCGTATCATTCAAGAGGTGTGGTATAGATCTGCATTTTTGAAGAAGGGAGGGAGGGAATTTGGCTTAATGTCACACTCAAGTTTGTTTCGCTCATACGGTGACAGTCAGTTTGGTTGGTGGGGGAAGCCGGAGTACTCGGAGAGAACCACCGCCCTTCGGCAAGTAACTGACAAACTTTCACACATGGACCAGCTGAGCTCGAACCCGTGCCGGTTCAGCGGTGTGAGGCTAGCGGTCGCATTTTTGAAGAAGTAGGACATCACATGACTCGAAATTGGCGGGTTACGTTGAGGTTACCTCGGTAGACTTTAGCTGATTGGCTGACGAAGTCACGTGGTATTGATTTCTCGAAATTTCCTCTTGCAGTTGCCGAAAGTAGGCTGAAAAATGGATACACAAGATCCCAGGGTCAGTCTTACCGCGTATAGATGACCCAGATGGTTACCGGTTGGGATTAAAATTAGCCAGCTTGCGCCTGCGTATCAGCCCGGCGAGCAGGTTGAACCACGTGGGCAAATTCAACCAATGAATTTGTAGTTGTAATATAGCTGGATATATGATGGCATTTAACAAAATCTTCCATGCATGGCGAAAAAATATAGTATGAGAATTTGTACCATATCAGTCGTACTGTCCCAATTAATCTTTGCAAAGACGGGTGTTTTTTAGAAATTTGTTTCGAGCGAGAGAGCGAAAAAGTGTTTCCAACCTTGCGGTTCCCTCATTATCATAATAGGGTATAGGCATATAACCTGTACATACTGTTAATGTTTTATTCCTTCATTCTTCTGTGAAAACTATATGATTAACAAATCATCAGTTTGCGAGTGCCTTAGCCTAGAATGCCTGTATGCCGTCAGACATGTCATACAGAATTAGCCTACTATAGTAGTTCCTTATTGTCACAGATAGCCCTGCGTCACAGCTGGCTTCTCCCGTCCGTTTTGTCTGAGAGAATACAAAACCATCGTTTTCAACATCCGTTATGCGCAAGGGTGATGTTTCATCGTCGAATCTGATGCCGTATTCGCGCAGAAGCAGATCCGTTGTTAGTGAGGGATCATTCAATCCATCACCTGGAGCTAATACCGCCAATAACGTGTTGTCGTTATGTGCCGCCAACTGATGTCAGCATCAATGTTCAATTACATAATCCTGCATTACTTACCATACATGACGTCCTGTTACTGTCCATAGCAAGTTCGTGGCAATCCGTCGAATCCACTTGATTCTCTATGGCAATCGCTCCCATTGATCCCAATTTCAACCGTTCGAAAGCGGCATCCAGTTCTTGGAACGTGAGAACGCCATCTTGGTTTAAGTCATGGATACGCAACAACTCTTTCGTGTAAAAATCTACTCCATGAACACCGTTTTGGCTAATATTTTCTGCTGGAATTCCAGACAACATATAAAAAGCCAACGTCACTTTTAGAACAATTCTTTCCACGCTGCCCATATTTGATGGCAAAGAAATATGACTTGAACGCTATGCAAACTTCACCAACAATCAGATTTCTCTTGAGCGAAATTCCTATATACGTAATCTATATATTACGTAAAGTATCTGTATTTTGGTTATTCTTTCGTCTCTCGGCACTTGAAAATCCATACTATTTACCTGAGAAAGAGCCATATGGTTCAACGTCACGGCTGTCATAAATATAATTGCCTTGCTAAAAGTATAACAGGTCGTCGTAAATAAGTCGTTATCTTCTATGATATATCTATATTGATAATGGAGGGACAAAAGGTTCTTAGTTCAACTGATCAGGACGTGTGAAATCGTGTTGCCGAGTGCAGTTGTTGACCCTGACTTTGTACCGCGTATTATGTAAACCTTCAAAGATTGTGGTTAGACTCATACCTGGCGCATTTCCAGGGGTGGAAGTACGAGACCGAAAGCCAACTGAGAAACATGTGACGAGCTGTTTTGTCGTTTATTTTTGATAACAAAAATTATATTTTAGATATGAAATTTTTGCTTTGATATGAAAAATACTTTTTTTTTATACAAAAAAATAAAACTTTATTTTGGATACAGAAAAATCTTTGTTAATCTATGAAGTGCTCAATCAAACCAAACCAAACCAAATCGACTGCCAACTGGCTGGCTGATCAGACGGCTGATTTAAAATATATTTTTCAAATTTCCTATTCTTTAACATGATGCTAAATAGCATACTTGGCAATATTGTGCAGATATTTTTGCTAAACCCAGCAGTAGGCAGAAAAGTGGGTTACTTTAATATTCAATATTTAGCACTTTTATAATCTAGTCTAATTAGAATATATTCGCATTAAAATATCTGTAACACCGTGTCGGAGAAAGGACAATATATTCAATATCTAGCACCTTTATAATATTATCTAATTAGAATAGGTTCGCACTTAAATGTGTAGCTGACGTCTGAGAACAGAAAATATATTGAATATTTAGCACTTTGATAATATCATCTAATTAGAAGAGATTCGCAGTTAAATATCTAGTTGGCGTCTGGGAAAAGACAATATATTCAATATTTAGCGCTTTTATAATCTATACTAAATAGAAGAGATTCGCAGTTATAAAAAGACAATATATTCAATATTTAGCACTTTTATAATCTACTCTAATTAGACGAGATTCGCATTAAAATATCTGTAACACCGTGTCGGAGAAAGGGCAATATATTCAATATTTAGCACATTTATAATATCATCTAATTAGAATATATTCGCATTTAAATATGTTGGTGACGTTTAATAACAGACAATATATTGAATATTTAGCACTTTGATAATATCATCTAATTAGAAGAGATTCGCAGTTAAATATCTATCTGGCGTCCGAGAAAGACAATATATTCAATATTTAGCACCTTTATAATATCATATAATTAAAAAAGATTCGCACGTAAATATGTAGCTGGCGTCTGGGAAAAGACAATATATTCAATATTTAGCATTTTTATAATCTATACTAAATAGAAGAGATTCGCTGCTAAATATCCACAAGAGCCTTTTCGGAGAGAAGACAATATATTCAATATTCAGCGCTTTTATAATCTAGTCTAATTAGAAGATATTCGCATTAAAATATCTGTAACACCGTGTCGGAGAAAGGACAATATATTCAATATTTAGCACCTTTGTAATATTATCTAATTAGAATAGATTCGCACTTAAATATGTAGCTGACTTTTGAGAACAGACAATATATTGAATATTTAGCACTTTGATAATATCATCTAATTAGATGAGATTCGCAGTTAAATATCTAGCTGGCGTCCGAGAAAGACAATATATTCAATATTTAGCACCTTTATAATATCATCTAATTAGAACAGATTCGCACTTAAATATGTAGCTGGCGTTGGAAAAAGACAATTTATTCGATATTTAGCACTTTTATAATCTATACAAAATAGCAGAGATTCGCAGTTAAATATCCACAATATTCAATATTTAGCACTTTTATTATCTACTCTAATTAGAATATAATTTTGATTGTTGCAATCAAATACCAAAGGAAGATGTTGTTTTTGGCGTTTTGTTTCTTTCGAAATTACATTGAAAGGGGCTGATTGTCTCCGAAACACCTTCGGTCATTAGGTAGCTGCCAACATACTGTGGCGCAGAATGATTGGTTTGTTGTGCCAGTAAGTCTGAATATATATCAGCTGTCTGCATCAGTGAGATTTGCTTTATATCGCTCGTTCTGTAGGCACCGATCGAGCTTTACTTCGGACTGTCTTGAACATCCTATATACCAGCACATGCGCGTTGTTTAACCAGGAAGAACGATAGAATAATCTGTTATTGTCTGAGTGGAGTTGCACAGACCACAAATGAAAATATACTTGCGGCTGTCTTAAAAATCCCTATATACCAACGCATGTGCGTTGTTTAACCAGGAAGAACGATAGAATAATCCCTGTTATTGTCAGAGGAGTTGCACAGACCAGCAAAGAAGGTGTACTTGGAACTGCCTTAAACATCCTTATTCACCAGCCCATGCAAGTTTGAAAATGTATAGCATTTGTGCTAATTATACAATATATTTTCTTTATGGTGAGGTAGTCGACAATTTGGAGCTGCGATTTAGAAGAAATATTCATTATTTATCATGGCTGCAATTTAGAAGAAATATTCAATATTTAGCATTTGTGCTAATTATACAATATATTTTCTTTCGGGACAATTTGCGTTTGCGAGTTATCCGACAATTTGCGTTTGCGAGTTTCCGACAATTTGCGTTTGCGAGTTATCATAAATATTGAATATTTCTTCTGACTGCAAATTAGAAAAAATATACAATGGTGTGATACCCGTATCCTGATATATAGGGACCCGTGTACATTATCGTTCATGTTGTTGTTGTTCACTTCACAAGGCTTCACCCTCCCGTTTTGCTGGAGTGACAATGTGACTTTTTCGCGATGTAAAATGGGACTATTGAACCACAAACATTGACACTGATATATAAATACCTTAGATTATTTAATATGGTGATCTGATCTGCCGCGTAACCTCTGTAGTTTCCCTGACAATTTATCTCTCTCCTCGCCCAAGGTCGCCATTGTGTTTCCGAACTTTATATTACGGGGCCTATGTCACGGCCACCTAGTATGCAGAATTTCTAGTGTTTGCAATGTTTAATGTTAATTGTTTGATTCTGATTTCTGAGGCTGTTTTAGTCGTTAAATACACTGTTTTACCGGAGTATAGTGAGGAACTATTTTCTTTGTGTTGACCGCTTTGCACTTCGTGTCGAGTCGGCTTCGACAAGAAATTGTTCTGTCCAGTTATATATTTCACCTCCGCTTGAGAAATTCACATTGGGGTTAGTGTTGTTCGTTACTATTATAAAATCTATAATAATTCTTCTTTCTAAATTAACATGTTTGGTGGCTGAAATTGGCATAGTTATTTAGGAATAAACGATTGAACATCGTGTTATGGGTGAACCGATCTCATCACAGCTATTATCAATGGCTACTGGGTTTCAGCTACCTATTTTGCCTCAGCTACAAATATTGTGCCTTTTTCATGTAAAGTTAATTATTAATCCTGAAAATTTGAAGTATATGGTTGCATATATAAGTAGTTTCTATATCTGTTGGTTAACTGTTTATTAGATATAAGCCATTTTAGTGCAGTACTGGGCCGTATAGGTCACGTGACCAGAGGGTATAAATACGTCCGCTCCAGTATATTTGGCATATGACAGTCAGCCGTCGACGTGTGAACACGTACAATTGAAAAGGTGTGCTCCCATACTATAGCATTCATTTTATACAGAATAGGTCTGGACATAATAAAGTATGGGGCATTACAATCTGTATATTTTACACTGAAGGATTATATATGGATGTACATGTATTGTATATTTGGCTGCCATATCCCACCATACTCACAGCCTGGCCTATAGCCTGTATCATATTAAGCTATTGATATAGGCTGATACTGGAGTACCCCTGTTATACCATTGTTCAAATCCATACTAGTTGTTATACCATCGCCATCGAATGAGATTTCATTTGCTGATTTATACTGGATCATGTGGATACAGAATATACAAGAATAAAACCAGTTTATTATTATTATTGCACTTCACTCACGACTTGTGTGGATTCTTACGGGGTGTACGATTATCTGGAAGACGGCTGAAGCTTACAATATTTAGCATTTGTGCTAATTATACAATATATTTTCTTTGGGAACAGGCAAGTCAAAGTGCTAACTAGCAGTAATCCTAGAAATTATCTTCAAAGTAGCATACCCCTTTCTAAATATCACTGATTTTAGAAATTATTTGCGAAGTAGCAGATCTGCTAAGTAGCATGCGAGACAATAATAAGCATTTCTGCACCTTAATGGACTTTCCACGCCTTCAAGATAAGTTCGAGAAGTATATCTCGACACAACTTTTTGTAAATACTTCACTTCGCGTTAAATGACAATGTCCATTACACGCAAATACAGATACAGTGTAACT
The DNA here is from genome assembly GCA_036873755.1 of Hanleya hanleyi. Lineage (NCBI taxonomy): Eukaryota > Metazoa > Mollusca > Polyplacophora > Lepidopleurida > Hanleyidae > Hanleya > Hanleya hanleyi. The sequence continues at coordinate 33,718 of JAVTVY010018601.1, forward strand.
TAAATAACGACTGGTCCATTCAATGCATAGGCCTATTAGGGTGCGTTTGTGTTACGAAGCTGGGAGTGGAGGTAACTTGGACCTATGCTTCCTTCTTCAGTAACACAGGCTCGTCTCTGACTCCGTATACATCAGCATCGTGGTTAGTTAAGTAACATGACCCTGATTAAAGTATGAGGGTCATGCCGCATGATTTTCACGATTCAAAGAAGCACATAAACAACGTCGAAAACAGCACTCACTCACCCCAATCCGCACTATCTTAACCTGTGGTCTCTCCGGGTTGGAAACCCACTAATATTACTACTAGGGGAAAATATGTCATATTTTCACATTCATTGTCATGTCTTCAAGCGATTAAAAGTGGAACTTCGACTCATCCCACTATCTTGAATATTCTACAAGTATATGACCAGATTTGATCAACAGATTGATATTGTTTCGTTGGTTGCTTAGTCACGTTGGCATCATAGGTAATACTGAGGCTGATAGAATGCCTAAGGCAGCCCTAGATGATGAGGTTAATCCTGTTGGGATCCCATATAGCGATTTCAGACCCTCTATCTGTGAGATTATGAGAGACGGCTGTTTCAATCTTTCTGGGATGCTGTGAATAATAACAACTTTCATAGCCAGATTAACTCACTAATATTTACTAAAAAAAGATCCAGTCCCAAGTTGTATTCCATGCCACGAAGGTCTCACGGTGAAACATATCGTTATGGACTGCATAGATTTTAAGATTGTAAGAGATGCTTTTTATCGAGCGACTGACTCCTTTTTTAGTCGGGTGAGGGAGGACCGTGTCTTGGGTTATTTGATAGAAATCGGGTTGTTGCATAAGTTTTAATGTGTGTAGGTTTTAATGTGTTGGATTACTAAGTTATTGGCTTGAGTACTTAGAATTTTGTTTGTCCGTCGCTATATAGCTGAAATATTGCTGAACGCGACATTAAACCTTAATTCTCTCTTTCTCTATTACTACTCACAAACACTTACTTCCGCTCGAAATGCGACGAGAAAGCCATGTCGTGTTTTGATCGTGTCAAACGTGGAGCCGATTGTACGGGTCTCGGAAATGTGGAACAGATTCCAACCCCGTCAAATTATGCCCGAGGTACTAAATATAGAATCTCTTCCATGCTAACGCTTGTATAATATTCGCGCATCCACGTGCTCACGTCCCACCGAGTCCCACGGGTAAAATTTTTCGCGGTAAAAATCTGTGCTCATTTCCGAGACTCGCACGTTTGACACGATCAAAACATGACAAGGCAGTCTTGTTGACGGATCTTGATTCATTTCATTCTCTGCAGCAGTTCGAGTGGAAGTAAGTGGTTGTGACTAGTAACATTGCAACCACCTCGCTGGGGGTGTAAATAATACCCCAGTGGAAGTAAGTGGTTGTGACTAGTAACATTGCAACCACCTCGCTGGGGGTGTAAATAATACCCCAGCCATCATTCAGATTTTTAGACAGGATTCTCGGCCGCGCGCACATCGCCGGAAGTGACATCATATATAGTAAAATAGATGTTTGCCGAACATTTTGTAACGAAAGTGCAGAATGCAAACGACCCCTTGGGTTCCCCTTTAATAAATCACTGCTGGTGTTTTGACATGTGACTACTGTGAAATCGAAAGTGACATTGTGTTTACGTGTGCGGTTCACTTACCTGATGGAATTCAACGCTGTAATTTTCCTAGAATGAACTACAATAATCCGGGAGACAGACAATGCCTCGAAATCCCGGTGAAGTTATCTCAAACGATCAGTTTAGACGGCGAAAGAAACCCTGGTGAAGCTCGCTTGTTTCGCTGTAGATGACGTGAGTCCGGAATCCGGAAGTCAAAATTAGAGAATATGCAGATGAAGGACAGTGAACTTTGCGGTCGTCGTATGAATTAACTAGAGAGAGTTGGAAGCTGAGATTTACTAGTTACGTCCGCTATGAATTATGGATTGTTCCTCCATAGCCATATTTATGCAGCGAAGTCCAGATAAACTGATCGGGGAAGTGTGGTAATTTGACAATAAAGAGGGCGCTGGCATCGTCGACTTCTGTTTCTACCTTTATCTGCAGGAGAGCGCTCTGTTTCTACCTTTATCCGCAGAAGAGCGGTAGCCCTATATAAGACAGGCTCCCGCTGAAACGAGGCAGACCAGCAGAAACTCCAAGGTGAGAGGACGCAGAATTTTAGCGGAGAGAAGAAATCCAATACATTGCCGGGCCGGAGAAGGGCCGTGATCAGGCCGCCGAATTCTTGCCGCCGCCGGGCCGGTACCAGGCCGCCGAATTGGAGAAGAGCCGCCGCCGAATTCCATAGCATCATAGCATACATTTAAACTCACTTACATTCATACGTCTGGGCTGCGTTTACTCTACTCCTATCTCTACCTGACTCAACCGTATTGTACAGTTGTGCGGATACAGCACTGGGAAATAGAGTATAGACACTTATTGTTAACTGTTATTTCTAACTCTACCTGACTCTCGTCCGTATTGCACAGACGTGCGGGTTTAGCTCTGGGAATTAACTAACGGCGTTAGTGTTGATAGCGTGGCCATACCTTAACCGCATCTCTACCTGTCTGGTCCGTAATGCACAGATGTGCGGGTACGGCACTGTGGTTAACGGTATCGATAAAGCTGTAGCCGGTAGGAGATGCTCGTCTCTGTGAAGAGGGTACAGCTAAACCAAATCAAACACAAATCCTACATAAACAATTATTCATGCACACATGCACTTAAGCACACAACCTACGGGTTGTGAAATACATTCACGCTAACACTCAGGCATAGAGCTTGATATATATATATAAACGATTATCCATTCACGCCCCATAAGCATACGGTCTCTCGCAAACCTGTACATACATTATATAATTCACGGCCAATCATATATTAATACTGTCCCATACACTAGTATATAAAGGGGCAAACCTTGACCAAATGCCCACCCATTACGGATGACCATACAGTAGTATGTGAAGAGGGTTCATAGACCAGGTGACCATACAGTAGTATGTGAAGAGGGTTCATAGACCAGGTGACCATACAGTAGTGGAAGAAGAGGGTTACTAGACCAGGTGCCTACCCATCCACCGTGTGTTATCGATGTCTGATCCTATGTGGACCGTGTAGCCGTGAACTCTAGCCTTGCTGATTCGTCCTTGGAGCCGGGCCGCGGAGTGAGTCGCCGTGAGCGGGGTCACTGAACCTGGGGATTTATTCCTACGATGGGTGCCGTCTGCTGCTGTGGTGAGCCGTGCAGTTGATTAGTCCTGCGGTGTTACAGAGAGACGGGCCGGTGCCGTAGAAGCCTTTGTACTGTGATAGTACTGTCGTGCCCAGGCCGTCCGCATCCATCGACAGTTACCAACGCTTAGAGGGGCCAGGTCGTGTAAGACGAGACACGACGACGATGAGAAGTCCATACAGCCCGAGTGAAGAACCGGGGGAAGGACTACACACGCCGGACATAACCACGGGAGGGCCAGGTCGTTTAAGACGAGACACGACGTCAAGTCCATCCATACGGGAGTGGACGAAGACCTGGGGAAGGAAGATAAACGCTGGACCCTACCACGAAGACCTGGGGGAAGGAAGATAGAAGCTGGATCCAACCACGAGAGAACCGGTCGAGACCAGAATGTGGCTGTGACCAGGCCTGATCGCGATATAGCTAGGGCTATATAACTTGTATATATCTTCTGTATTATATTGAACTTCGGTTAAAGATAACTATAAGAATACAGGAAAATCTAATTCATAGATCAGGGATCTTCTTTTCAGGGATTGTACGCTACCGCGATCTGAATCCTGTATACCTGTTCATAGAATTATAAGTCAGTATTGTATTAATTTGCTTTGGTTGTCATTACAGGTCTTCCTTTCCAACCCCCTCGATCCAGACAAGGTGACAGGTTGAATCGAACTCCCTCGTTGGCCAAGATCAGTGCACGAGTGCGTTCCCGGTAGCCTGACAGTTTGTCTTGGGGACCCTGCGCACTCTCTCGTGGATCTGAAACATCCATTCCCCACGAAAACGTTTCAATTTCAATTACTTTTCAAGTGTGCATAATACCTCTGTTGACCTAGCGTTAAAAAGAATTATCTGGAGATTATTTTTCCTGTTTATCTAGACAGAGCATATGAAAAGTAGTTCGCTCATGTGCAAAACTGAAGGAGTTGTTCGGCCGGATTCAAACTGAACCGTGCGTACGTGGGTTTTCCCATGTACGTCATAGCAACCTAGTAAAGGTCAACTTTCGCCATTGGAGGCAGGTATGTTAATGAGCATGCGCTGTGGGAAGGATGGTAACATTGGTGGCTTTCTGGCCTAAGTGATCACATCTTCATTTTATCCTGCCAATTTCTACGTTCCCACTTCGAACTTTCCTTGATATATCTGGACCCCTTCAATGTTCAAATAACTTATAAATAGACACGAGACGTCACTGACCTCGAACACATTTGAAATTCGAAATGGGTCGCACAAGAGCGTTATTGATTGGCTGACCTAATTAGTGGGCACCATATTAGGAGAAAGGACGCCGCTAATAGAGGATGATGTCACTCTATGTGACTTCACTCGCAATCGATGTGTACGTTCTGATTGGTTCTTGTCGTTAGCTGGTGAAATTCACACCTCGAATTTTGAACGCTGAAGGGGTCAGATAAATCAAGGCAGGTTTGAAGTGAGAACGTAGAAATTGACTGGATAAAATGAAGATGAAGTGATCATAGCTGCCACAAAACAAACTTTCATGCGTGTTATTGGTCACTAGATTGTCTGATGTAAACATATGGGAAGGGCAGTCAATGTTATGAATCGCATCATGGGTTGTTTTGGGGCAGCAATGCTCACTTGGGCGGCTTGGCCTTCCAACCCGGAGGCACCATAGGTGAGGATTGGGATGAGTGAATATAATTTTCTAGACAATTTTCAACGTTGTTTATGTGATTTTTGAACCGTGAAAAATCATGTGGCATGACTCTGATATCACAATCGGAGTCATGTTACTTGACTATATCGTGGTGGTTCATTTGTGCAGTTTTAGGTAGTTTTTCCTCTGAAATAGCAAGGGCGTAGACAAGTTGTGAAGTTTGGGGGGGCTTAGGGGGAGAGTCTGAGAGGGGGGTATCCCCCCTCGCAGCGTAGAATTTTTTTCGAAAATTGATGGTAAATTGGCGCTCACTGGGAGCATTTGAGCGGTAAAAGATTGTAAAAGTTGAACCTTTTTTTTTGCGAAAATATCCTATAACAGTGGCGATCACTACGTGATATACAAGGTGAAATGATCATTCAATCCGGAATTTGCGCTATAATTCAAGTTATTTCTTAGACAATACTATTTTGCCTAGATAGCAGGGGCGGTGCATTGATGCGTCGTTGACCGCATGAGTTCTGGTGTTCTTTCTGAAGTTGCCAAACTTATCAAAAATGTAAGCTTAGTGGTCCTTTCTCGGAATAGTAGCGAAAATTATCCATATTCATCATATTTACACCAGTTGAATAGTGACTGTGTCTGGGTTAGATGTTTTACCTGTATTTCTAGGGTTTCTCCGTGAAAATTATTCGAGAGTTCACGAGTATCTCTCGTTTGTGAATGAATAAACACTGAACAAATGACTGGGATCTGAATCACAAAAAATGTTTATGGTGAAAAAGTTCTGAAAAAATCTTTTCAACCCACGTTTTTACCTTTTTCGTCCAAATGGGCGATATGTGATTGAATTGGAGCGCATTATTCGTTTCTCGGAGAAAATCACACGGGGTCTTTAGCCCAAGTCCCACTTAGGCGAATTCCTTTACGAAGCTTGACGATTTAAGATCGTAAGTATTGGTAAGATTCTCGCAAGCTATTCGTAAAGACATTCGCCATGATTCGTAAGCCATCGCTTCAATTCGTAAGAAAATCGTCGCCACGGTTTTATCGCCGCGTCAATTTCAAAATGTTCAAAAAATTCGCCAAGCAATGCGATTTTGCCTTAAATCTTAAATATTCGTAATTTTATCGTAAGTCGTCGTAACTACGTTGTAATGCATCGTAATTAAGTCGTAATTTAATCGCCTTATTGGTAACAGTTCCGTTAATAATCGTCAAATGAAAAATAAATACTAATAGTTACGATAAAGCCCAAGTCCCACTTAAGCGAAGTTGTTTACGAAACTTTGCGATGTATTGGTCGTAATGTTTCGTAATAAATCGCTTTACAAAAACCGGTTTTCCCGTCATTTAGGGCGAATAGATACGACATGTTTTACGAGTAATTACGACTGTTTGCGATGCAGTTACAAAGAAATACGATACTTTTACAACAGTTAACGATATTCGCACCCAAATTTAGGCGAATCAGTGCGATACAGTTGCGAATATGTGCGATGTATTTGCGAACATTTACGAAGTGCATACGACTACTTGCCATTATTTCACGATGTCTCGCGAAAACGTACGAAGGTTTGACGACGTCTTTACGACGTTGTTTTGACAGTTTGGGTAAAATGTTTACGATTACTTCGTATACCATCGTTTCCTGTCGTAAGGTATCGTAACTATTAGTGTTTATTTTTCTCTTGACGATTATTAACGGAACTGTTACAAATAAGGCGATTAAATTACGACTTAATTACGATGCACTACAACGTAGTTACGACGACTTACGATTGTTTACGATAAAATTACGAATATTTGAGACTTAAAGCAAAATCGCATTGCTTGGCGAATTTTTTGAACATTTTGAAATTGGCGAATGTCTTTACGAAGAGCTTGCGAGAATCTTACCAATACTTACGATCTTAAATCGTCAAGCTTCGTAAAGGAATTCGCCTAAGTGGGACTTGGGCTTTACTTAGGAAACGATTGTATACGAAGAAATCGTAAATATTTGACCCAACCTGTCATAACAACGTCCTAAAAACGTCGTAAAACCTTCGTACGTATTCGCAAGACATCGTGAAATAATGGCAAGTAGTCGTATGCACTTCGTAAATGTTCGCAAATACATCGCACATATTCGCAACTGTTTCGCTCTGATTCGCCTAAATTTGGGTGCGAATATCGCTAACTGTCGTAAAAGTATCGTATTTCTTTGTAACTGCATCGCAAACAGTCATAATTATTCGTAAAACATGTCGTATCTATTCGCCCCAAATGACGGGAAAAATCGGCTTTTGTAAAGCGATTTATTATGAAACATTACGACCAATACATCGCAAAGTTTCGTAAACATTTTCGCTTAAGTGGGACTTGGGCTTTAGAGTCCGATATCGCCAAACTTTTGCGTTGTTCTCTGACCGATTGCGATTAGTCTAGCCCTTCTGGTAAGCATTGTTGATGATAATTTTATTTCCCCTGTAATATCCAACAATTGATAAAGATATGTGACAAGCTAAACATTTACTTCTCTGCTATGTTTGCTTTCTGTTTCTTTCTTTCTTTCTTTCTTTCCTTTTTCCTCTCTTTTTTTCTTTTTTTTCTGTTCTTTTTTTTTTGCCGGACGTCAATATTCGGGGGGGCTGAAGCCCCCCCTTGTCTACGCCCTTAGTGATACTTGTCACACGTGACTCGCATGTATATACTGAGCCAGGGCAAAACAAATGTTTCTGCACTTGTGACGATGACGATCCACATAACCATGACGATCAGCGGTGACGATCCACATACACATAGGAAGAGCCAACAATCTTACATGGCGTACAGTATCACAATGTCTAACTTTGTAATATTTATATGAAAGCTCGTGTGAAACACAGGATAAGAGCATTTCCCTGAATACATGTGTAACACATAAATTGGTACTCACAGGGTTTAGATCTCCCTAAATGGGCACACCCTCTATTAGGTGTGGCAATTTTTTAAGGATGGGACAGTGGGTGGGGCATATACCCATGGAGGATGAGCAATCGGGAATCATCCCTGGTAGTGCCTCTGAGAAGGGATTTCTTGAACAACGGGCGAAACCCAGTGTGAGGCAACAGCTACTTTATTTCGGGCCCGCCGACATTAAAAACTTGAATATCAGAATAAAAGTAAAATTTCAAATTGCCCGTTTTTTTTCTCCACGAAAGTTGGAACAGTAGGATTTCAACCTTTTTTCCATTCCTGATTGTATGAAATAGGCTGTTGTATTCTATCTGAAACAATGCCGGCAAATAAAAATGACAAACAACTGGAAGTCAGCGAACTGGTGTTGTTGTAAAATGCTAATAGTGAACGACTGAATAGAATTTAACGTCGCTTTCAACAATATTTCAGCTATATCGCGACGAATCAACTAAGCACCACCCAGCCAAGTTGCGTTCCTGTTACTTCAAAGAGAAAAAATCTTTGAAGCAGCATGGAACCAGATAACCTCCATCCACCCTTCAAAACACTGAGGACAGCACACAAGACACAGACAGGGCGCTTACATGGTGCAATAAAGACAAGTGATATTACAGTGCTAGACATGCTGCTAATAGTACTTAGGCAACGACATTCAACATAAATCGGGAACCTTCACTGGCTGTGTGATTTATCACTGTGTTATGGTACCCATATTTCGACAGTGACGTGGTATGCCAGAGCTTGGGAATGGTGGATGTTTTGACAGCTCAGCAGATACGGCATGGTTTAAGTTACTGTTGAAGCATGAGGCTGTTGCAACACACGCGAACAACCACAACGATGATTTGATCGGAATGTTAGATTTGAAGTGTTTGTTGGCAGTTACTGTGACATAACATACAGTTTTTGACGTCAGTCATATTCATGCACTCCAGGTCCATCATGAGTTGCATATGTGGTAGTACTTTAGAAAGCCAAGCTATATTTCATGTTATATCATAATATAAAGTATTTAACCTTGAAAAAATAGGTTTAGTCAACTGGGATAGGCTTCTAGTCGATCACCAACTGCACATGTATTATGAATTTGGAGAGGCTATCTTCACTTTTGCAAAACTTACTGCTCATGCTACATTTAACCTTGATAAAACAGGTGAAGGTCAGCCATTTTCATAACGCTTCTGATCCATCACCAGCAGCATATGTGGTATGACCAGAAAGATGAACAGACAGACAGATGGACGGACGGAAAGACAGATGACATGGAGAATGCAGTTCCATTTGAGGAATCTTTCTCTTTCTAAAAAAATAGATAACAGCTGTAACTATGCTGTCAAAATGCAATGGTACATGTATGTGCCATTTCATCTCTCAAGTTTCAAGTAAATTCTGGGGATCTCCAAATAAAACAAAAATCAAATGAGCATTAACCAAGAGATAATTTGTGATTTTACTCATTGAAAATTGGCCAGAACGCTTTTCCATACATCTGAAAGTCAAGGGCTTCACAGCCACTGGAGACTAAAGAAATGTAATTGGGATAGCCATACAACTGAACAGGATCAGATTATTATTATCAGCATTGGAGAGAGAAGTGGCACTGATTCTGTTTATTTGGTTGACACAAACACTAGTCCCCTTATGTATGTCAATTTTACCAAAATATCATGATTTCAAGCTCTCTTAAATCCTTGCCATTCTTCATACAGTATCACACCATACTGATGGCAGATTATATTTTCTGGCCGCATTTTAGCATTTTTGTGTGTAAGCAGGGACTGATTTAATCTAGATTTAGATATATTTAGCTGTAGATACCCCACTGCCACATATATACCAGCGCTAGCAGCACCAATGTCCTTTCAATCCATTTTAAACCATAATGTTAATAAAATTATGAATTGTAAAAAAGAATGCAAAAATGTAAGTCATGTTGATGGGTCGCGAAATCCATATAGGAGGTCAATTCTTTAAAATCCTTTGTCTGTGTAACAAGATCACAATAATAAACTTCATGAAGAGCCAATAAATTTTGCTGTACAAGTTTACTGCCTATAGTGCTACCCAATGATGAACAAATATCACGAAACTACATGATGAAGCAAAATCCCCAGATCTGGCCTGGGAGTGTAGATATTGGATTGAAGTCCCGAGAATTTCACGTATTTAAAAAAAGTGGTCATTTGGCTTACAAGGGATGTGAATTATAACATTGAAAATGTTATATTCATGTCAGGCAAATTAAAATTACTTTTCCCTGATTCAATGGAAGTAAATTTCCATTTATGTGAAGAAAAATAATCTTATTTTGAGATGCAAAAACGTCACCAAATGTTGTCAGTCCTTTACCTATCTTGCAAGATCATTATACCTAAATTTCATGGAAATCAAACAAGTTGTTTAGAACATATCATGTTACTTACACATGTTTACCTGAATTCGAGTCTATAGTGCCACCTAGTGATGACCAAATACCCCGAAAAACAAGCAGGTAAAATCTAAAGCCCTCGGAAGAATGCACATAAGAGTTCAATGACGTTAAGGGTACTGAGCCCTCCTGCACACACTTCTGCACACCCTCTAGAACTTGCCTTTATACAGCTAAAAGTATTCCTTATAGCTGTGGTAATGTAGATATTTCTTGAAAGCACATTTCTTAGGAATTACTAATACATAAATTTGTTCACTGTAAAGGTTGTGAAGATATTCGGATTTAAAAAAAATTAATTTAAAATTTAATTCAAATTTTTTAAATGCTATTTTCAAAAAAAGTATTCAACTTATCATAACTTACTTCACTATTTCCTGTAGAAAACAACTCAAACAGGAAATCCGCGTCTCAGTTTTATCAATTTTGATCTAGTTCTCATTCTACCGACATTTAATTTAATATTTCTTTACAAACTCGAGCAACTCACAGTTTTGAACTTTGGAGTTCAATTAAATGTTAATAAAATAAGAATTAGACCAATATTGACAAAACTGAGACACAGATTTCCTGTCGGAGTTATCTCCTACAGGAAATGATGATGTAAGTTACTGTAAGTTGAATACTTTTTCGAAAATAGTCATTTAAACATGAAGGCTCATTTTTTTAAAAAAAAATTTTAATTTGAAAGTCTTCACAACCTACAGATTTACGGTGAACCTTAGAAAATGCGCTTTCATAAAATATATACATAACCACAGCTATAAGGCATAGTTTTATCTGTATAAAGACAAGTTCTAGAGGGTGTGTAAAAGTTTCTGCAGGAGGGCTCAGTATCCTTAAGTCAGTAATTGAGATTTTTCATTTAATTGGCAATTTGGTTCTCACCGAAAGGGAATTATCATGTCGGCAATCCTATATTTATGCTTGGTAACCTAGAATAGAACAGTTTTTAAATATTTTTTCAAGCGAATTGGTAAATTTTCATTTCATGAAAAACGTTTTTAAGACGCAAAAAACTTGCCTTCATAGTTATGCCAGCACATTGCCTATCCTTCAAGACAATTGTAATAAAATTTCAAAGAAATCAGACAGGCCGTTCAGACGAAATCGTCAAAGAAAGGTTTACCTATGCTCTGACTACAACGCCACCTAGTTGTGAGTAGCGGCTATCAAGACACAACCAGACAAATTCCTCAGGATTAAGGAGATAGCACACAAAGTCTGACCCGAAAATCTTTAACGGTTACAGAGACATTCACGTTTAAAGTCGCGGCGGCGGCGGCGGATCCGGCGGATCCGTTTCTCATGAAACATAAGAGCATCCGCTTGTGGAAATGCTCTAATTAATTCAACAACACACTGTCAGGGTAAATTATCTGTTTTAAACGAAATATCTCTTTTACATGTGATATTTTCCATGCAGTGACGTCACAGGGAGGCATTGGTCAGAAACCCCCATTGACTTCCGTTGAAATTTGATTGCTCATTGTATCTGACTGGACGAGAAATAACTTGTGATATAATTTTAAAAGTTTCTATAGTATTCAACACGAAAATATATCCAAACAACATTTCAAAATTTTAAAAGGTAAAAACTCGGGCCATTGCCCACCTCCCATATTCGCTGTGATTGTGTCTGGCCGTAGCTCGAAAAAATGTTGGCGAATATATGCTGATTTTTGTTTTATATGTTTGAGCGTAAAGGTCAGGCTGCCTGGTGTGTTGGATCATTTATGGCGGTAAACATTAGGAAATATAGTTTTGTCAAGATGTATATTCTAATATATAGCATCTAAGGATGTGTGGCTTGTGACAAATATGTTCATCGAAGGGTATATATTTGTATTCCAAGTTATTTTACAATGTTACTTCAAGCGTGATATATCATCAGTAACACGGAGTAATCGTAGTCATTTTGTTTGCACGCTCAAACAAAAAGAAAAGAAAATGAATGTGGAGCGATCTATTGATGATGGATTAAGTATATGATTATTTAATCTGGTTTGGGCAGCTACACTATTACACAACATCTGGCCCTTATCTCTCAAGGCCAGTGCCTGTCTGATTTCCTCAGCCCACATTGCTTTGTTGATCAACAGTATTGTTTATTTTGCAGACTGCCTGCTGTGTACATTCTTGCTGTTCTTGGCTCTGTGTTTATTTTGCACACAGCCCATTTGTGTATCCTGCTTATCATTTTATAATCCAGATAAACTCCCCTCTTTTTAATGTCAAATTTTCCTAACCCAGCCATTCTGCCTGCAGCATCGCTCATGGTCAGATCATCTGTATATCTAGCTCTGCACATATTCACCATGGAGGAATTTACATCTTCTAAAGTGTAACAGAGGTCACTCTCAAACCTGGGAGTATCTCTCTAACTGTGGAGCACGGAATGAGTATATGTCTGCCCTATGCTCAAGCGAACAATTACTGGTACCTCCTATACAAGATACCATTTGTATACCTGGTCCCGAATGACCAGTGCAAGCAACCGCTGGAGAGCTTCACCCTAGAGATCGACCTTTACAGATAACATCGGAACTCCATGTTACTCTGCGAGAAGATTCTTTTGCTGTATAACTTCAGGAGAATGCATGTCCTTCAACCATTGACTATATACAACTTTACCTGGACATCACATCTATGATCTTGTTTCGGAAATGAAGTTTTACCACAGACTATCAGATTCAGTTTAAGTCGTTTGTGTACAGTTTATAAATCTGGTGTTCTCAAAACAGATACAGGTATGTAACTGAATTCAATTTCACTTACTTAGCGCACAACGTATACCGTGCACCACCAGATCTTTGGTTTCGCAAAGCGCACAACGTATATCGTGCATAATTTAAACCAGTGGGAACCATGCTTCCAGGCTTGCCACTTTATGAAAGCTCATCTGTACAACACCACCACAAAACATAATGGAGCACTATGGTGGCCGACAGCTGCCATTCCATAAATGTAACTTTTTTAACGTTTTTTCTATTTTTTTTTTTTTTTTTTTTTTTAATTGAAATATTTTTTCCATATTATTTAATTTCATTTTTTTTAAATTTCTTTTCCGTTTCCTTTTCGTTTCATTTTGATTTCGTTTTCATTTTCATTTCATTTTGTTGTATTTTTTTTATTTACCGGTAAATTAAAAAAAAAACATTATTTCATTTTTTTTTAAATTTCATTTTCATTTCCTTTTCATTTCATTTTGATTTTGTTTTCATTTCATTTTGATTTTGTTTTCATTTCACTTTCATTTTATTTTGTTATCACAAGGAAAAAATATATGAGGTGGCAGCGCCCGGCACTGCCAGTTTTTTTTTTTTTTCCTCTCTCAAAACGAAAACAAATTCTTCTGTGGCCGAGAACTGCCAGCCGAGAGCTGCCAAGTCATATTATTGGCTAATGTGTATCACGTGTGTGTTCATAGTGCCGTACCCTTAGAATTTCTCTCACAATGCGAAAGTGAAGATGAACCTGTACGACGCTAGCACTTGCCAATTGCCAATCTCCCCCTCCCCGCTGTCTGCCCTATCTCCCCCCCGTCTCCCATAGGGGTAAATTCTCGACGTCACGGTGCCGACAAAAGTTCCATATGGGTGTTTCATGGAATCTGACTGTTGGTTCGACGTTTATTGCCCCCGTTACCAACAATCAACAATATAAATAGCTAGGTACAGGTAGGTAGAATATATGGTACCAAGTACACTAAATTATACCAACAACAGCTCACTGTAAATATGGAATTTGTGCGTCATGGTTGCGGAATGGTATGAGAACCTAGAGCTAGCAAGAAGGGGTGCGACTAAAAAGCGTCCGGAAGCGTCCGGTAGCGCCCGGTACATCGTCCGGTACTTTTTACACCGCCCGGTACACCCTACAGTATTCCTTTTGTGTCCCATACAAAATTGTGTATGTCCCATGTAAATATCGACTGGTATTTGCCATTTTCTGATGTGCGCGCGTTTAGTCTGGAATCATCCCGCCCATTTAGAACATCTAAAAATGTATAGAACATCTAGAAAGTATCGGATGGTGAAAAACGTACCGTAAAGAAAATACGAAGCTGCGCATCTGAAAACCCCTCGGCTCCGGGCGCCAGTCATTCATAATGTATTCAATTTGAACCAAGACTTCAGGAACACCAAGTAGTCAAGTGACGAATATACAGATTATGAAAAATTTTGCAATGAGAAAGGGCCTCTATGGTTTCCGTCCAATCAGAGAAACCGGTATTCATTCATTACATAAGAGTCGATGATGTATACCAAATTTTACATCGAGCATTTGAAAGTTATCAGAGATAGAGATCATAATGATTTCGCATAAATTAAAGATGGCCGCCCATCCTTCCCACCACTCAGAGGAACTGATGTGGTTATTCATTGCAAGTCTCTTGATACATGGATGCTGTATACCAAGTTTCATATAGAACACTGAAATGGTATCAAAGACATCTTAAGATTTTGCATAAATTAAACATGGCCACCAAGGTTCCGCCCAATCAGAAAGACCAGAACTGTCATTTATCTTAAGTCTATTGATGCATCGATGATGTATACCAAATTTTACATCGAGTACTTGAACGGTATCAGAGATGGAGATCACTAATGATTTCGCATAAATTAAAGATGGCCGCCCATCCTTCCCGCAACTCAGAGGAACTGATGTGGTTATACATTGCAGGTCTATTGATACATCGATGCTGTATACCAAGTTTCGTATAAAACACTTGAATGGTATCAGAGATATATATCATTAAAGATTTTGCATAAATTAAAAATGACCGCCAAGGTTTCCACAGAATCAGGGAAACTGGTTTGGTCATTCTTTTGGAGTTTCTTGATGCATCGATGATCTAGACCAAATTTCCCACTGAACAGTGAAATGGTATCGGAAATACATAAGATTAATGGTTTCGCATAAACTAAATATGGCCGCCAAAGTTTTCAACCAATCGGGTCCAGATTCAACAGTGTTCTGGGTCATGAGCATATGGATGTACACTGCAAGTTTGGTGTGCCTAGGGTAAGTCGTTCTAAAGATATCTTGGTAACGAGAAAGGTGTGACGGACAGACGGACGGACAGACGGACGGACGGACGTACATACGACGACAATACCCTTCAGCCAAATTTTGGCCGAGGGGTAAAAATATCAAATTTACAGTACTGGGCGGTGAATGAAGTACCGGACGATATAAGAAAAAAAAATGATTCGGAGAATACTGGCAGATTTAAGCTCAAATTTACAGGAAAAGATAAATGAAGCGGTGCCAAAGAAATGACAACATGACAACAGTCAGTAGTACCGGGGAAGCCGACCAGGAAAATGGGCGGGATGATTCCAGACCAGTAGGTCGTGCGATTAAATGCTCGCAAGTCAGAAAACGGCAAATATCAGTCGATATTTACATGGGACATACACAATTTTGTATGGGACACAAAAGGAGTATTGTAGGGTGTACCGGGCGGTATAAAAAGTACCGGACGGTGTCCCGGGCGCTACCGGACGCTTCCGGACGCTATCGGACGCTTTTTAGTCACACCCCTTCTGGGTAGCTCTAGGTTCCCATACTATTCCGCAAACATGACGTACAAATTCCATATTTACAGTGAGCTATTGTTGGTATAATTTAGTGTACTTAGTACAATATATTCTACCTACCTGTACCTAGCTATTTATATTGTTGATTGTTGGTAACGGGGGCAATGAACGTCGAACCAACAGTCAGATTCCATGAAACATCCAATTTCCGACAAAAAAATGAATCTACTCGCTCAACATGACCTCATATCCTGCGGCATTGTTTTCCGCCATATGGAACTTTTGTCGGCACCTCGTGACATCGAGAATTTACCCCTATGGGAAGCGAGGGGAGAGAGGACAGACATGGGGGGGGGGGGGGGGTTGGCAATTGGCAAGTGCTACCGTCGTACAGGTTCATCTTCACTTTCGCATTGTGAGAGAACTGCTAAGGGCACGGCAATATGAACACACACGTGATACACATTATTAGGCAATAGTATGACTTGGCAGCTCTCGGCTGGCAGCGCTCGGCTGGCAGTTCTCGGCCACAGAAGAATTTGTTTTCGTTTTGAGAGAGGAAAAAAAAAAAAAAAAAAAACTGGCAGTGCCGGGCGCTGCCACCTTATATATTTTTTTCCTTGTGATAACAAAATAAAATGAAAGTGAAATGAAAACAAAATCAAAATGAAATGAAAGTGAAATGAAAACAAAATCAAAATGAAATGAAATGAAAAGGAAATGAAATTTAAAAAAAAATGAAATAATGTTTTTTTTTTAATTTACCGGTAAGTAAAAAAAATATAACAAAATGAAATGAAAATGAAAACGAAATCCAAATGAAACGAAAAGGAAACGGAAATGAAATTAAAAAAATGAAATGAAAATGAAATAATATGGAAAAAATATTTCAATTAAAAAAAAATAAATAAAAAAAAATAGAGAAAACGTTTAAAAAGTTACATTTATGGAATGGCAGCTGTCGGCCACCATAGAGCACTGAAACTGAGAGAACACTGGCATGTATGGCAACACTGACAGACTTTGGGGTGATGAAGAACCAAACTTTGTCATGTAACAACATTATGAAGGCTATGTCACAGGCTAAACAATTGCTGCAACACAGAGCAGACCCACTTTCCTGAGCCCCAGTTCCCATTCCTTCATCCATTGAGCTACTCCATGCTTCAACACAGTACATCCCCAGATAGAGTATGGTATACCAGTCTCGAACTGCATGTGCCATATATTCCACCCACATTCTCTTTTTCAAGTTAGACTGCATGGTTCTAGCCTATTTGGCAAATCCTACCTTCAAAATAATGTGAAATTCATTCCAGTTCATCATCCGAACGCATGGCACGATCATACGTAGAAACTGTGTTGAGTGATACGTGAAATGCCCGTAGCAAGCTAAGATGATTCCAGTTTAGATTCCAATATCTTTGACTGGGAGTAGGTATCATTTACCCTGATTATGCTATGGACATTTTCATCCTCACAAAACAGCTTATTGAAAGGCAACTTGTTTATATGAAGGCGGCAGCCTGTAGTGGCCATTTAGACAACTAACTAATGCTTGCATTTATCTATTCTCTGTGGTACACTTATTTGTGGGAATATGTATGTCCTAAACCTACATGTCCTCATCAATACATAATTTCAATCATCTCGGGTCAGATGAAGTTGCCAGTGGGGATACTTCCTGCTGCAAACTGGGGTCCATTCAACTATAGAGACCGACCTGTCTAAACAGTTACCCTATGTCATGCCACACCGTAGGCGCTGTTGCCAGTTGCACTGCATCCCACTGCAACCTGGGTTCTCTCACAGCCTTATTTACGACGTGAGTCATGCACTTATTGAGCTCCGCCGCTCACACATTCAATGCGAGACTCGCACATTTCACATCTCTCACGTTCTCATGCAGTTGCCCAGAATTCTCATGCATCTGGGTTATTTAAAAAAAAAACAACAAAAAAAAACTAAATAAACAATCCTCCTTAATCATTTCACGCATTGGAAAATTATGAGTTGAGGTGCCTGCACTTGGATCTCTTCTCAACTCCATGGCAACATCCTTCCCAACCCTTGGGCAAGAATTTGGTATAGGTGCTTATTCTCAGTAATGGTCAGAGATCGTCTACTAGAACCTCATCGTGTCAGTTTTCAACACAATTTTAAAATAAGCATTTAGCTTGGGATGAGAAAACTTTTTCTACTGTCAGCTATAACAGTAAACCAACTCATGCAGGTGGTAACCTAAATCATTGCAATGTTTGATGTAGATCTAACTGCAGGTACGCAAATACATTGGTTATTCTCAGTCTTCTGGTGTTGATTCGGTGCACATTGTTTCAGCTTTCACTTTAATTGTTTTCAGTGCATCAATTATTCCTCGGAACTTTTATTTCCAGGTTATGGTTTGTATGGCCAGTTTATCTGATGCCAACATATACACATACCCTGTAGATATTGCTGTCCTCTTGAGCTATCAGTTATGGCATATGTTATTTGCACATCTCAGGTATCCACTCATTATTATTTAATCCCCTGCCACTGACCATGTCTGTGTACACAGTCACTGCAGTGCTGATCATCTAATCTTAACACAATCATAAATCTTCCCATAGCCAAATTCTGTATTCCTGTTACATGTACATGTTGGTCATACAAATACAGTGTTAAACTTACCCTTATCCCAAATTATTGGAAATCCTCTGCAGAAGCTTCACAGCATTAGTATCATAACATTTCAAATCTTAAAGTAGTCAGAAATCTGAAGTAATTACTGTCACTATGTGCTCTTATGTTTATACTGGTGACAGCAAATTGTGAATTCCGTCTAACCTGTAAGGTAGATTGCCTTTATTGCTGAACTTGTGTTTGTCATCTGTAATAGTTGTAGCTTAATTGAGCCCCCTAATCTATCCTTATTTTCATGTAGTTGACCAAATATTTCCGATTGACATTCCATCAGAGTTTATTATTATCCTGCATTCAGCCAAATCTTGTCATAGACACAACACATAAATTTACCTGCAACCCATGTCCCTAACCATTTTCCTGCTAGCAATTAACTGTTGATCTGTGGAGTTTTATTTATCCAACTGTATGTCTTATATAACTACTACCTGAGGCAGCTTTTTACAGGCTCCTTTCCTCTAGGCTGTAGCTTGTTTCCCAGCCTGCAGCTTCAACTTAAAATTGTCCATTTACAATATTCAAAATATATTAAATTTCACTAAACCTCCATTTGCACAGTTTCCATGTAATATACACATTACACTGATGATCGAGTTGCTGCACTACACATAATCTAAAGAAGGCGCTGTGGTGGTTATGTTACTTCTCATAACAACGCACCGACATAAGCATAGCATCTAGTATTCAAATCTCTTAATTTATATTATTGTAATAACAATGGGATAAATTCTAAATGACCATCATAATCTACCTAATCTTGTTGATCAGCACCTCCCAACATACATCACTGACCAGCAGCTGACTTCTGTTTCCAGCAACGTCACTATATGGTCACTTTATAAATGACAGTGGGTAGTCTGCCCATTCACCCTATCCATACTCAAGCAATCTTGCATACTTCATCAACATGTACAAAAAATTTAAATCCCAGGTTTAGACTAGTCCATTCACAGGTCCGCAATCAACCCCTCATATCTCGGACCCACCAGATACCTTGTTCTCAGTATAATTGGATTCAGTAATGTCTACTATAACCTGTCAAACTGGGGCACTGTTCCATTATGTCCCAAATATGATAATACAAGTCAATTTCCTGCTATTGATGGTCATGACCAAACTTATTCAACACCACAGCTTCGAGTGCTGCTGTATAATAAAGTCAGTGGTCAGTGGAGGCAGAAATACCCGCCTCTATCTTCAAAGAAAGTCTGGCTTAAATTTGGCAGATCGTGTTGTTCCTGCAGTAATTTCCTCGCCTCGCATCTTTTGTCAATCAGACCAAATGTGATGGTATTGTGCATAGTATATCTAGAAAGTGAGCCTAGTTTAAGGCAGAAGATAGTTTGTGTACTCCAGTATCTGGAAAATGGAGATGTGTGGTGTAATCGCACAAAATCAAAGTGTTTCAGGTACACACATCTCGAAAGTGCATGGGTATCAAGATTCGTGTCGGCATCGATTTCATTCTTCACAGTGTATATTCATGTACATGTCTTGGAAGTGCGCGTAGTGTCCAAGATACATGTAAGTCCTCCTTCAAGGATATCTGTGCATTTTCAGGAGATGGCTTCAAAGTGGAGCTCGACCTGCGTTTAATCAAGATCTTAGGCTTCCACTCTTCTGACTCAAATGTGAATGTGACATTTACATGTTGTTTACTCTTTTCAGTGACTGACATTTAATTATGAACTGTGCTTAATAATGCTGTTTGTATATGTTTGTTCACTTGTGCAAGGAGTGAAGGTGACACCCACCCGACCCGGCTCAGTTCCCACCACATTCCTACTCCCTCATACAGCTATGCAATTTCTTCCTTGTTTGGGGGCACTCAGCCTACCAGCTTCGTTTTGGGCATACATTACGTCCTTCCCAACCATCGGCAGGGACAGGACTCCACTTTTACGCCCCCAAACACACTCAGTTGTCCCGAACCCGATGCAGTTGCCAGTGGCGCTCAAGTCCAAGTAGGTCCGTGCAACTTGAGTCGTGCTGTCAAAACAAACACACTCAGTTGTGCCAGACCCGGCTCAGTTGCCAGTGGTGCTCAATCCCACTGCAACCTGGGTTCCCCCAGGGTCTGCTCAACTCGAGTCGTGATTCCAAACACAGCTGGTGGGATTGAGTCTGCTCCCAAATAAGCCAAATGAACATATTGTTATTAATAAAGTACTTTTTGTATTATCTCATATTTGTGTTGTGTTGCTGCCTAAATGATGGATTAAGTATATGATTATTTAATCTGGTTTGGGCAGCTACACTATTACACAACATCTGGCCCTTATCTCTCAAGGCCAGTGCCTGTCTGATTTCCTCAGCCCACATTGCTTTGTTGATCAACAGTATTGTTTATTTTGCAGACTGCCTGCTGTGTACATTCTTGCTGTTCTTGGCTCTGTGTTTATTTTGCACACAGCCCATTTGTGTATGCTGCTTATCATTTTATAATCCAGATAAACTCCCCTCTTTTTAATGTCAAATTTTCCTAACCCAGCCATTCTGCCTGCAGCATCGCTCATGGTCAGATCATCCCGCCTCCTCCCCTTAACTTCCACCTAGCATTCCGTATTACATGTACTTCGGAGAGGACCTATTCTACCAGCTGGCATATTATACATACATTACGACCTTCCCAGCCATCGGTAGGGACAGGTCATACACAACACCCTTCCCGGCCATCGGTAGGGACAGGGCATACACCACACCCTTCCTGGCCATCGGTAGGGACAGGGCATACATTACATCCTTCCCGGCCATCGGTAGGGACAGGACATACATAAATATACCTTCCCGGCCATCGGTAGGGACAGGACATACACCACTCCCTTCCTGGCCATCGGTAGGGACAGGGCATACACTACATCCTTCCCGGCCATCGGTAGGGACAGGACATGCACCACACCCTTCCTGGCCATCGGTAGGGACAGGGCATACATTTCATCCTTCCCAGCCATCAGTAGGGATAGGACATACATCAATACCTTCCCAGCCATCGGTAGGGACAGGACATTCATCACACCCTTCCCAGCCATCGGTAGGGACAGGGCATATATTACATCCTTCCCGGCCATCGGTAGGGACAGGACTTGCACCACACCCTTCCTGGCCATCGGTAGGGACAGGGCATACATTACATCCTTCCCGGCCATCGGTAGGGACAGGAAACACATAACAACCTTCCCAGCCATCGGTAGGGACAGGGCATACGCCACATCCTTCTCGCCATTGGTGGAAAGGGGCATACATTACGTCCTTCCCAACCATCGGCAGGGACAGGACTCCACTTTTACGCCCCCAAACACACTCAGTTGTCCCGAACCCGATGCAGTTGCCAGTGGCGCTCAAGTCCACTGCAACCTGTAGGTCCGTGCAACTTGAGTCGTGCTGTCAAAACAAACACACTCAGTTGTGCCAGACCCGGCTCAGTTGCCAGTGGTGCTCAATCCCACTGCAACCTGGGTTCCCCCAGGGTCTGCTCAACTCGAGTCGTGATTCCAAACACAGCTGGTGGGATTGAGTCTGCTCCCAAATAAGCCAAATGAACATATTGTTATTAATAAAGTACTTTTTGTATTATCTCATATTTGTGTTGTGTTGCTGCCTAAATGATGGATTAAGTATATGATTATTTAATCTGGTTTGGGCAGCTACACTATTACACAACATCTGGCCCTTATCTCTCAAGGCCAGTGCCTGTCTGATTTCCTCAGCCCACATTGCTTTGTTGATCAACAGTATTGTTTATTTTGCAGACTGCCTGCTGTGTACATTCTTGCTGTTCTTGGCTCTGTGTTTATTTTGCACACAGCCCATTTGTGTATCCTGCTTATCATTTTATAATCCAGATAAACTCCCCTCTTTTTAATGTCAAATTTTCCTAACCCAGCCATTCTGCCTGCAGCATCGCTCATGGTCAGATCATCCCGCCTCCTCCTCTTAACTTCCACCTAGCATTCCGTATTACATGTACTTCGGAGAGGACCTATCCTACCAGCTGGCATATTATACATACATTACGACCTTCCCAGCCATCGGTAGGGACAGGTCATACACAACACCCTTCCCGGCCATCGGTAGGGACAGGGCATATACCACACCCTTCCTGGCCATCGGTAGGGACAGGGCATACATTACATCCTTCCCGGCCATCGGTAGGGACAGGACATACATAAATATACCTTCCCGGCCATCGGTAGGGACAGGACATACACCACTCCCTTCCTGGCCATCGGTAGGGACAGGGCATACACTACATCCTTCCCGGCCATCGGTAGGGACAGGACATGCACCACACCCTTCCTGGCCATCGGTAGGGACAGGGCATACATTTCATCCTTCCCAGCCATCAGTAGGGATAGGACATACATCAATACCTTCCCAGCCATCGGTAGGGACAGGACATTCATCACACCCTTCCAAGCCATCGGTAGGGACAGGGCATATATTACATCCTTCCCGGCCATCGGTAGGGACAGGACTTGCACCACACCCTTCCTGGCCATCGGTAGGGACAGGGCATACATTACATCCTTCCCGGCCATCGGTAGGGACAGGAAACACATAACAACCTTCCCAGCCATCGGTAGGGACAGGGCATATGCCACATCCTTCTCGGCCATTGATGGAAAGGGGCATACATTACGTCCTTCCCAACCATCGGCAGGGACAGGACTCCACTTTTACGCCCCCAAACACACTCAGTTGTCGCGAACCCGATGCAGTTGCCAGTGGCGCTCAAGTCCACTGCAACCTGTAGGTCCGTGCAACTTGAGTCGTGCTGTCAAAACAAACACACTCAGTTGTGCCAGACCCGGCTCAGTTGCCAGTGGTGCTCAATCCCACTGCAACCTGGGTTCCCCCAGGGTCTGCTCAACTCGAGTCGTGATTCCAAACACAGCTGGTGGGATTGAGTCTGCTCCCAAATAAGCCAAATGAACATATTGTTATTAATAAAGTACTTTTTGTATTATCTCATATTTGTGTTGTGTTGCTGCCTAAATGATGGATTAAGTATATGATTATTTAATCTGGTTTGGGCAGCTACACTATTACACAACATCTGGCCCTTATCTCTCAAGGCCAGTGCCTGTCTGATTTCCTCAGCCCACATTGCTTTGTTGATCAACAGTATTGTTTATTTTGCAGACTGCCTGCTGTGTACATTCTTGCTGTTCTTGGCTCTGTGTTTATTTTGCACACAGCCCATTTGTGTATCCTGCTTATCATTTTATAATCCAGATAAACTCCCCTCTTTTTAATGTCAAATTTTCCTAACCCAGCCATTCTGCCTGCAGCATCGCTCATGGTCAGATCATCCCGCCTCCTCCCCTTAACTTCCACCTAGCATTCCGTATTACATGTACTTCGGAGAGGACCTATCCTACCAGCTGGCATATTATACATACATTACGACCTTCCCAGCCATCGGTAGGGACAGGTCATACACAACACCCTTCCCGGCCATCGGTAGGGACAGGGCATACACCACACCCTTCCTGGCCATCGGTAGGGACAGGGCATACATTACATCCTTCCCGGCCATCGGTAGGGACAGGACATACATAAATATACCTTCCCGGCCATCGGTAGGGACAGGACATACACCACTCCCTTCCTGGCCATCGGTAGGGACAGGGCATACACTACATCCTTCCCGGCCATCGGTAGGGACAGGACATGCACCACACCCTTCCTGGCCATCGGTAGGGACAGGGCATACATTTCATCCTTCCCAGCCATCAGTAGGGATAGGACATACATCAATACCTTCCCAGCCATCGGTAGGGACAGGACATTCATCACACCCTTCCCAGCCATCGGTAGGGACAGGGCATATATTACATCCTTCCCGGCCATCGGTAGGGACAGGACTTGCACCACACCCTTCCTGGCCATCGGTAGGGACAGGGCATACATTACATCCTTCCCGGCCATCGGTAGGGACAGGAAACACATAACCTTCCCAGCCATCGGTAGGGACAGGGCATACGCCACATCCTTCTCGGCCATTGATGGAAAGGGGCATACATTACGTCCTTCCCAACCATCGGCAGGGACAGGACTCCACTTTTACGCCCCCAAACACACTCAGTTGTCCCGAACCCGATGCAGTTGCCAGTGGCGCTCAAGTCCACTGCAACCTGTAGGTCCGTGCAACTTGAGTCGTGCTGTCAAAGCAAACACACTCAGTTGTGCCAGACCCGGCTCAGTTGCCAGTGGTGCTCAATCCCACTGCAACCTGGGTTCCCCCAGGGTCTGCTCAACTCGAGTCGTGATTCCAAACACAGCTGGTGGGATTGAGTCTGCTCCCAAATAAGCCAAATGAACATATTGTTATTAATAAAGTACTTTTTGTATTATCTCATATTTGTGTTGTGTTGCTGCCTAAATGATGGATTAAGTATATGATTATTTAATCTGGTTTGGGCAGCTACACTATTACACAACATCTGGCCCTTATCTCTCAAGGCCAGTGCCTGTCTGATTTCCTCAGCTCACATTGCTTTGTTGATCAACAGTATTGTTTATTTTGCAGACTGCCTGCTGTGTACATTCTTGCTGTTCTTGGCTCTGTGTTTATTTTGCACACAGCCCATTTGTGTATCCTGCTTATCATTTTATAATCCAGATAAACTCCCCTCTTTTTAATGTCAAATTTTCCTAACCCAGCCATTCTGCCTGCAGCATCGCTCATGGTCAGATCATCCCGCCTCCTCCTCTTAACTTCCACCTAGCATTCCGTATTACATGTACTTCGGAGAGGACCTATCCTACCAGCTGGCATATTATACATACATTACGACCTTCCCAGCCATCGGTAGGGACAGGTCATACACAACACCCTTCCCGGCCATCGGTAGGGACAGGGCATATACCACACCCTTCCTGGCCATCGGTAGGGACAGGGCATACATTACATCCTTCCCGGCCATCGGTAGGGACAGGACATACATAAATATACCTTCCCGGCCATCGGTAGGGACAGGACATACACCACTCCCTTCCTGGCCATCGGTAGGGACAGGGCATACACTACATCCTTCCCGGCCATCGGTAGGGACAGGACATGCACCACACCCTTCCTGGCCATCGGTAGGGACAGGGCATACATTTCATCCTTCCCAGCCATCAGTAGGGATAGGACATACATCAATACCTTCCCAGCCATCGGTAGGGACAGGACATTCATCACACCCTTCCCAGCCATCGGTAGGGACAGGGCATATATTACATCCTTCCCGGCCATCGGTAGGGACAGGACTTGCACCACACCCTTCCTGGCCATCGTAGGGACAGGGCATACATTACATCCTTCCCGGCCATCGGTAGGGACAGGAAACACATAACAACCTTCCCAGCCATCGGTAGGGACAGGGCATACGCCACATCCTTCTCGGCCATTGATGGAAAGGGGCATACATTACGTCCTTCCCAACCATCGGCAGGGACAGGACTCCACTTTTACGCCCCCAAACACACTCAGTTGTCCCGAACCCGATGCCGTTGCCAGTGGCGCTCAAGTCCACTGCAACCTGTAGGTCCGTGCAACTTGAGTCGTGCTGTCAAAACAAACACACTCAGTTGTGCCAGACCCGGCTCAGTTGCCAGTGGTGCTCAATCCCACTGCAACCTGGGTTCCCCCAGGGTCTGCTCAACTCGAGTCGTGATTCCAAACACAGCTGGTGGGATTGAGTCTGCTCCCAAATAAGCCAAATGAACATATTGTTATTAATAAAGTACTTTTTGTATTATCTCATATTTGTGTTGTGTTGCTGCCTAAATGATGGATTAAGTATATGATTATTTAATCTGGTTTGGGCAGCTACACTATTACACAACATCTGGCCCTTATCTCTCAAGGCCAGTGCCTGTCTGATTTCCTCAGCCCACATTGCTTTGTTGATCAACAGTATTGTTTATTTTGCAGACTGCCTGCTGTGTACATTCTTGCTGTTCTTGGCTCTGTGTTTATTTTGCACACAGCCCATTTGTGTATCCTGCTTATCATTTTATAATCCAGATAAACTCCCCTCTTTTTAATGTCAAATTTTCCTAACCCAGCCATTCTGCCTGCAGCATCGCTCATGGTCAGATCATCCCGCCTCCTCCCCTTAACTTCCACCTAGCATTCCGTATTACATGTACTTCGGAGAGGACCTATCCTACCAGCTGGCATATTATACATACATTACGACCTTCCCAGCCATCGGTAGGGACAGGTCATACACAACACCCTTCCCGGCCATCGGTAGGGACAGGGCATACACCACACCCTTCCTGGCCATCGGTAGGGACAGGGCATACATTACATCCTTCCCGGCCATCGGTAGGGACAGGACATACATAAATATACCTTCCCGGCCATCGGTAGGGACAGGACATACACCACTCCCTTCCCCGCCATCGGTAGGGACAGGGCATACACTACATCCTTCCCGGCCATCGGTAGGGACAGGACATGCACCACACCCTTCCTGGCCATCGGTAGGGACAGGGCATACATTTCATCCTTCCCAGCCATCAGTAGGGATAGGACATACATCAATACCTTCCCAGCCATCGGTAGGGACAGGACATTCATCACACCCTTCCCAGCCATCGGTAGGGACAGGGCATATATTACATCCTTCCCGGCCATCGGTAGGGACAGGACTTGCACCACACCCTTCCTGGCCATCGGTAGGGACAGGGCATACATTACATCCTTCCCGGCCATCGGTAGGGACAGGAAACACATAACCTTCCCAGCCATCGGTAGGGACAGGGCATACGCCACATCCTTCTCGGCCATTGATGGAAAGGGGCATACATTACGTCCTTCCCAACCATCGGCAGGGACAGGACTCCACTTTTACGCCCCCAAACACACTCAGTTGTCCCGAACCCGATGCAGTTGCCAGTGGCGCTCAAGTCCACTGCAACCTGTAGGTCCGTGCAACTTGAGTCGTGCTGTCAAAACAAACACACTCAGTTGTGCCAGACCCGGCTCAGTTGCCAGTGGTGCTCAATCCCACTGCAACCTGGGTTCCCCCAGGGTCTGCTCAACTCGAGTCGTGATTCCAAACACAGCTGGTGGGATTGAGTCTGCTCCCAAATAAGCCAAATGAACATATTGTTATTAATAAAGTACTTTTTGTATTATCTCATATTTGTGTTGTGTTGCTGCCTAAATTTTTGACAGCTCCATAGTAGACGACTTATTAAAATGGACAGACTATGGAATATCGTTTTAGAAAATTAGGTCGTTCGAATATAGACGCGAAAAGTCTTTATTGCCTACTGCTGACGCTTATATATTTGAACAAGTATTCGGTTTAAAGGCAGTGTAGAATGAATATACGCTGACTTTTTGTCATGTCAATAAAGTATCCTTCCTGACCTGATTTTTCTTTTCATTCTGTATATTATTTTTCCGTTTGTTTATCTGCATTTCGCGTTGTTTCTCGTCTTGTTTTCTAAATTGGAGCGATATGCAAGAGGTGGGAAAAACTGACGACGTCTAGTGACTAAAAAGCAACCATATGACTCTACATGAAAGTATTCGTTGACACCTAACATTCAGACCGGAGAATACGGTGGATTCTCGGACGTAGCCTTAGTATCTCAGCCGCGCTTTTATTGATCATGTTCATGTAGAGACTATGAAGTATCCACACGGCCCTTGGCGCCGGCTTAAGCGGAATTAGATACGCTAGATTTGGAGCTGTGATGACAGACCAGCTCAAACAACTCATCTGATGTTAATGAATGAACATCATGGACGTCTGATGGAGTAAACGCCTTAACATCGTTAACCTGGTAAATGCAAGAAGCCTAGAAGAACTACCCTGTAATGTCTGGCGTCGTACGGCTTAAATTTCCCACCGAAACTATGAACCTACATATATCTGTCGAGCGACATGTACAGAGGGCGGGCCGCGGGGACTAACAGTCCTCCAGCAGAATCCTACCATATACAGGTAATAAATTGGAGCGATATGCAAGAGGTGAGAAAAATTGACGACGTCTGGAGACTAAACAGCAACCACATGACTACAGGAAAGTATTCGTCGACACCTAACATTCAGACCCGAGAATACGGTGGATTCTCGGACGTAGCCTTGGTATTTCAGCCGCGCTTTTACTTTAGCTGTTCATGTGGAGATCATGAAGTATCCACACGGCCCCTAGCACCGGCTTAAGCGGAATTAGATACGCTATCTCGGGAGCTGTGATGAGAGATCAGCTCAAATAACTCATCTGATGTCTCATCTAAGAGTCGATCAGGTTCCTCTCAGCCTTTTCTTGGATGCGACAATTTTGTGTGACGTCGGTGGTAATTAACATTCAGCTCGTGGTTGTCCTTTTTGACTACACAGCTGATCAAACAGTCGGTGTGACCATTCGTTTAATTGGCACTGACAAATGCAAGCTTCTGAAAGTGCCTACTGTAGGAATTCCATGGACCAGGCCGTGTGGTTGATTATCAATGACCCAGTCATCCCATTCTCCCGTTGCCAGAGTTTGTAACCTTCTAAACTATCGACAGTAGGAGGTATAAAATCTGAGGCCATGAGAATGATTCACCTCCTTGTAATAGTTTCAATGTCCTGACATTGAAGAAGAGGTACCTGCCTTTAGTTGTGTTATCTTCCTTTCGCAGGGTTATCTCGGTAAAATTTATGCCTCGAGCATTCGGGACGATTCGGTCGATTCTGTCGAAATCATCTGACCTCGCGCATTAATGGTGTAGGGATTTTACTGCTCTCAGCTGCAAATCTTGATCCGCCTTGCGTGAGGCACACCTCATACTATAGTATGTTTGTCCGCGCACATTTCAAGTTCTCGTTGTATTTCTTCCTTAGAAAATAGAATATATATCTTCGTGAATTGAGTATTCACTTGGGTGAGGATCTAGTGTAATTTCAGGTGTTTGTCCTGGCTTTCCATCTCGGCGTGATTATGTTCCTGCAATGAGTTTAAAAATGTATGCCAATATGAATTTCTACTAGTCATGAGCGAGTCAGTATATCCTACATATAATATGAGTCCGTGACGAGTGTGCCTCGAGTAGACTAATCACACTCTTGGTGAGATCGTCAAACGCATGACTGCTATTGCTTTATCATATCGGCAGAAGACTGCGTTATAGATGCTGATGAGTGGATTAAATTATGAGTAGACCAAGCTAGAGCTTTCTTAAGGGAAGAAGTAGTCCTAGTACGTCTACATCCATAGAAAGGAAACGGGAAGGGAGCCTCCGCAATGATTGTGCAAAGGCATCTAGAAACCCCACAAGAGGAGGTAAATGTAAAGGTGAAGGGTTTTTTTTAAGTAGCATACGACAAAGTCACCATATTACCGCGTCAACATGCTTAGCGGTGTTGTCTGTTTCATAACGCGTCGATTATATCCATATATTATATCCATATATATAGTGACTAACATCGGCTCATTGATGTGCATTTAAGCATATTGTCGGTACATGGACGTCCATGAACGGTACATGAACGGTTTAAAAACGGCCATGTGCGCACATGATCGACCCATGTACAGCCCATGGACGGTTCATGGGCGGCTGTTGATGGTGTGCAAGGTTTAATACTTCTACGCGAGCGATGACAATTCGAAGGACAAGCATGGTCATCTGACTAAATGTTTAGTGAAAGAGCTAAAGGGTTAACATCACCAACTATGGCTATTGCCGCTAATGTATGTCCTTTTTGTTCTAAGAATTAAGCGGACCGCAGAGTTTACGGAGACATATAAAATTAATACATGGTGATCAAGCTGAATGTCAAGATGTATGTGAGACCGAGACAAGCATTATTTGTGTTAACAAAAAGGAATGGAGTCTAAATTCGATAGCGAAGAAACACAAGAAGCTGAGAAACTATTACTTCATCCATTTACGATATAAGTAGCAGGACCCACTGGGAGTGGAAAGGCCAATTGAAAAGATAAGATATTACGAATACTTGATAACTATGTAGAACCTAGCGCAAATTATCTGCTGATATGGCAAATGGCAGTCTTTATTCGCGAATACGGTTCAGATGGTATGGAACTTAGGAGTTTAGGAGTGAATTTAGGAGTTGATGTATACTTTGATTCCAGTGTAAGAAATCTGATAATAGTAGAGAAAACTGACAGAGGTCAAACAGGACAGACGAATTTCGAACTTGTTTAACAAACGATCGCACCATGAACACGTTTCCGGTGTTTATACAGTACAGCGATCAAGGGAAAACTTCGAGAGAAATCGGATTGAATTGCCAGTCTGTTGTTCTTTTCATTATTACGTCGCCGTATTTATCCCCAACGACTCAATCATTGTTTGAAAATGTTCGGAGATGCGGCCTCTTCACCTTATGGACATTTATTTATCGATCCCAAAACTGAATACTCGGGAAGATCCAAGGTTGAAGGCAAATATACTCGGAAGCGTAACAACAAAAAATCGTGCACCGAAGGAGATTGAAAAGGCTGCACAAGCTGGAAACAGATTATATACAAGATCTACCCTACCTTCGTTCAAACATAGTGACGACGATGAGATTCAAGAGGATCGCGGTCAAATCATGAATATGAGTGAAATGGAATGACGTAAAAGAAATTACTTTTCAGATGATGAAAGTGATTATGGAGAAAGTATTCATCCAAGGGAGATAAATCAAACTACTATTATATATAATCAGTAGATAGAGATTATCGGCATTATATAATGGCAAAATATAACGATGATATCGGCGAGAGAAAGCATGATTGTTTGAATCAAGACCATGATGAAGATGTATCGAGTGAATTGTCAAGAAAAGACTATATTTCCGCAATAAAAAAAGAGACTACGTCAAAAGTTTCACAATAATGTAATTCGTTGTCATGTTTACAAGGAAATATTTAAGACAGCCAGTCAGCTTCAAAGTGAAAACAATAATGGCTATGGGGAAATTATCAAACAGAGTATCAAAGAGAGAAAAAAAATTGTTCAACAAATTGAAAACTGGAGGAGATGCGTGAGATAGTGATGATTCTGGTAGATAAATGAACAAAGAAATGTTGTGGATGAATAAAAGTATATTGTGGTCATTTAAAAGAATATTATATGTATATATTACGTGCAAATTTGTAATGTGCATCTACAATGATGTCTTTAAAATGTTGTAGTGTTATCCCTTGTCTTGATCAATAAAACGTGTGTTTTATTTATATATTAAGTTTGCATTTTTTCCTCTGTGTTGTTTGTATATCCCATATATTATTATTAACATAGTTTTCCACCTTATTCCCATGTCCATAATAGCTACTACAGTTAGAGTTTACTCATACAAATTGTTGGATAAAAGCTTATAAGACTATAATGACTATATTACTCCCGGTTTGACCAGGTTATGTTTTCTTCAGTGGTTTTATTTTTTCTTCAAATAACTGGATTTGCATTAAACTGTTTGAATAAGATAACGTGAATATGATAAGCTGAGTCGTGTATTTTCGTTGCAGTGTTCAAAATC
This sequence comes from Hanleya hanleyi, assembly GCA_036873755.1. Classification (NCBI taxonomy): domain Eukaryota; kingdom Metazoa; phylum Mollusca; class Polyplacophora; order Lepidopleurida; family Hanleyidae; genus Hanleya; species Hanleya hanleyi. The sequence continues at coordinate 65,698 of JAVTVY010018601.1, forward strand.
AAAATTGAGTTACCTCCCCTTATACTTATCCTCCCGATAAAAAACGGATGCGCTCTTGCGGCGCGCTGGCGACATGTTAGCGGCGTACAGGCGGCGCGCGGGCGGAACATTGGCGACGTTCTGGCGTAAAGACGTACCCTATGCCCTTCCTCTCGTTCATGTGATGAAGAGAAGACTCCCTTTTACGCTACTTTGGTGAATGGTTGGAAGGGTTTGGGGTTGGGTTGGACGGTGAAGCGAATGTACTTTATTTTTCTTTCGTGTATTCCATTAAAATGTCGAACATTTTAAAATGTCCTGGATAGTTAATCGCCCTCGTATTGTAGGCCTATATATATATACAGCAGCTGGTTTAAATGCATATGTTGAATGAAAATAGGTTGTCAACCTCTACTTTACGTGCTTTGAATTTTAATACGTATATTCAAATTTCATTTTTATGGGGCAAGACCTGGGCAAAATTTATAAAATGACCAGTAAAGCGGGTTGTCAAATTAGTTACCAACTGAACCTGTCCGCACAGATCCATTAGTATACCGGTACTGTGATCTATAATACCAGTGGTAAAAATGACTTTGAGCTATATATTATTCTTGCTTGGAATTATTACCATTTGCGTGAGTGATTCTCATTCGGACAATGATTCAAAGACAGATTTCCCTGGCAAACATCTACCGGAGCCGTCTGGCGAAATTTGGCCTTTACAAGGGGGCGATCCAGACATGAAACTGCGCAAAATGTGCGGTGAGAATGTAACGACTTACAGCTTGGCCGATTGTTTTGCTTATAGGGTAAGCAAAATTGTCAAAATTTGTAGAATGTCTTTTGGCTGTAACGCATAGATTAAGGAAACCATTCAAGTTACGATATGATATCTCATGATCATAAGCCAAGAACTTGGATGGAGCGTGAAGTCATTTCATTTACTTTCTGAATTTATATTATGATTTATAAAAATATTTGACACGCGGTTTGAAACCGCCGAGTCTTCCCCATGTCAGTTTAAATTTCTAGCCTATATATAGCATTGGACCTTTCCACGGAGGATGCAGCAACAACAACATTTTCCCAGTTAGACGCCAGATTTCGAAATCGAAAACGAGGCCGCGCTATGTCATCTGTCAATAGACTCGTACCTAGCCCTCAACTCACACGCACCGTTGGGGTGTAGTCAGCGGCAGGCATTTTGTATTTTCTGATTGGCTGAATTACCGGTCTAAATCTAGACCGGTAAATAGACTAATGTCAATATGTGTTGTTGTTGTTCGTGTGTATCTAGTGACCAGTACTCGTCTATGGTGCGATAAAGGGCCTTGAGCGCTACGGCCACCAATCCACCAAGTATTATATAGATCCTTGGTAAGATTTGATGAGCGATGAGCGATTATGGTATGTTTCCTAAATAAAGCCCTCGCTTCTTCGACTACCACGACATCCAGCAAGACGGTACATCTTCGGAAAATTTATGACCTATTCCAAGGTTCTTAACGTGACAGGTTCATGATCAGGTCAGGGAATTTGCAGCATTTCTGTTCTTCATTCAATACATAGTACTGTTCATACGCCCTATGGTATGTACTTTTGTTGCTAACATTATGCAAGTTTTGTTGTTAAAAAAATAAAACTGAACGTACTTGTAGGCCTACTACTCGTTTGAAGCAGCAGACATTATAAATTTAGTTGATCTAGATTCTGCATTGAAGATCAACCATTGAAACGCGGAAAACAACGAATTACGTCAATTATACAGTATTTTCGCCTTCATGTTGTCTGATCGTACTAGTCTTGTTTATCTGATTATGCTAAACAATTTTGGGGTAGGCCTAGGTCATAAATTTTCTGAAGATGTACCATTTTGCCGACGTCCAAACAAGCGTGGAGGGGCATTGTGGGTGAAGAATACCATGGGCCAATCACTGTGCAGTGCTGATTTAAAATGCCTGTCGATAACTAGTCTCCATAGAGCCATAGCGAATTGGGGCTGGGTACGAGTCTAATCTGTCAACTGAGACAGTCACGTGGTTGTGTTTGAAGATTGGGGTGGCTCCTATAAATAGTGATCAAATGAGAATGCTCGTCTTAGTTTAAAATGGCGGGGTCGAATGACCAATCACTGAAGGGGAGAGAGCTGGAACAGTACACTATCACTGTCTGTTAATATCTTGATTTAGCAGAGAGTACTATTTAGTCTATTTAAATTTCTTATTCGGGTCTCGCGTGAGATCACGATCTTCCGCGCGACTTCACTGTAATTTTATCAAAGGGACGCATTTCCACTGCAGTGAATGTGTGTTCTTTGTAAATCTGTGGGCTGTGAAGATATTCAAATTTAAACAAAATAATTACAATGAGCCTTCTTTTTTAAATGGCTATTTTCAAAAAAGTATTCAACTTATCATAACTTGCATCATCATTTCCTGTAGAAGACAACTCCAACGGGAAACCCATGTCTCAGTTTTGTCAATTTTGGTCTAGTTCTCAGTTTATTGACATTTAATGCAATTTCAAAGTTCAAAACTGCGAGCAGCTCGATTCTGTGAAGAAATATTTCATTAAATGTCAATAGAATGAGAACTAAATCAAAATTGAAAGAACTGAGACACTAATTTCCTGTTGGAGTTGTCTTCTACAGGAAATGATGAAGTAAGTTACGAGACGTTGAATACCTTTTTGAAAATAGCATTTAAAAAATTTAAATTAAATTTTAAATTAAATTTATTTAAAATCCAAATATCTTCAAAACATACAGGTTTGCAGTAAACAAACGTATATATTTAGAATCCTCAAGAAATGTGCTTTCGAGAAATATATACATTACCATAGCTATATGTGACATACTTTTAGCTGTATAAAGACAAATTCTAGAGGGTGTGTAAAAGTGTGCGCAGGAGGGCTCAGTACGGTACTCTTAAGACAGCGAAAATGATTTTCAGTCTATGGAACTCCCCAACGCCCTGCAAAATGGTCAACTGTGCATGGGTGTCTCAAAACCAGCAACATTCAGCGTTCGATATTTGACAGTTTGCCTCACCCGCGCAAGCGGCAGAAATACTTGTCGTCTTGGCAACGGGATATGTCTCGTGAACGACATGTCGCGTTGGCAAAAATATTAAATAAAACCAAGGTCCTTTTATTTAGCCGATGGATAAATGAGTCTGAATTCAATCCAACAGTTGGATGGCCGTGCCGATCTAATGCTGATCGTATGATCACGTGGCATGCCATGTTTCTAAAATACATACGGTAGTCACAGAGAAAATTTTCACTTGTAATCGAAACAGAAAATGGAAGAATCCTCGCCTAATCAACACTTATCCTTTCGTTATAGATACATGTACATACACATGTATGAGTTGATACCGAAACCGTTTTTTTTCATATACTTTATCATAGACATGTGAATACCTGATATTCAATATCAAGGGTACCGGCCTAAGAGTATTTAGTCTATATACAATAGGAGTTTTCATCAGACAGGACAGCATCCTACTGTCTTCTTGTTTTTGAAATTGTAGTTCTTTTGATTGAAATTGTAGTTTAAGGGCCGCTTCCCATTCGGATTTCGCGGCCCATCAACTCAATGTTTTATTTGAATTTCGCGGTACATTTCTTTGTTTTTTTAATATCTTTTCCATCGTTAAATATATAACTAAATAAATGAATAAATGAATAAATATAGTTGTTCAAGGACCGCTTCTCATGCAATCTAATTAAAATTATATCCTAACCGGATATAACCGGCTTGCACTAACGCGTGTGTTGACCAATCCCGAGAACTCTTCATACTGTTTTGAAGGGAACATAATGGTAGGGGATTTTTCGTTGGCTCAGCCGAACAAGGCGCCACGCTGGGTGGGCATCTTCTGATGTTGCCGCTCTCCCGCCAGATTGGCACTGTAAAGCGGGATAGAAATATGTACTGGTCCTTGGCATAAACCTTGGGTTAAAGCGGATACCTAACCCTATCCTCCATCCCCGACTGCAAGTAAAGTAGTTAAAATGTGGCCGTGATGTCATAAGACTATTACATATTCATGACCTGGGCGTTCTGAACACCAAATTCAATTGAAGTCAGTAAGATCCTACATAGCGACATATACGATTGGGAAGCATTGATAGGATATTAATTTATTAAGATTGGCTTCTCGTGTGGATTTCGCGGTCAAGCCATCCATACTGTCAGATTGGATTCGGATTACGATATTGTGAGCATGGCTCTCGGCCAATCAACATGTTATCTGTTATCAAAGGGAGCAGAGTGAGCTCAGGATATCACAGCTACACAGGATCTTTACAAATATAGTTTATCGGTTACATTGTTATTTTTTCTATAAGACACATTATTCTCCTCTACTCAGCAAAAATAGCGTCAGTACTCTCTAAGTACAGTACTACCAAAATACTGAAACAATACTGAAATATAACAGCACTGGAACAGCATTGAAATTTAACAGTACTGAAGCTGTACTGATATTAAAGTACAGAAACAGTACTGAAATATAACCGTACTGAAACAGTACTGATATATAACAGTTCTGATACAATACTGAGATACCTGATACAATGCTAAAATATTATAGTGCTGACACAATACTGAAACAGAACCGTAATATTTCACTACTGTTTCATTACTGTATGATTTCAGTACTGACACCGCATTGTAATATTTCAGTACTGGTACAGTGCTGAATCAGTATTGTTTCAGTACTGTGGTAGAAGTGTACTGGAACATTATGTATACTGACGCTAGTTTTGCTGTGTAGATAAATGCCTCCTGCGTCGATAATAATCGATAAACACGGAGTGCGCACGCGCTTCGCGATATCCAAAGCAGTCCAAATACTGGATGTTATTGAGACAACTTCAAGAAACGCCCTTTTCAAAACAGACCACGTGTGTATTTAAATCGGGTCACGTGACCATCTGACGATTAACCTGAACTGTAATAATACCGGCACAGGGATTTTCCATTTTCTATCTGTATTCGTTTCAGTGTGTCAGTCCTGAAGATGTACTCTTTTATTACAACATATCCCGGAGCAATGTACAGTCAGTGGAAAAGTATCAAAAAGTAGTTCCGGCGGAATTGGCAGGGCTTCTGAACAGGTTCTGTTTTCACCAATCACCATCGAGCCATAAGGTCAGGCCAGAAGGCGCTACTGGGAGACACAGGAGGTCAACACCCGCTGAAGGTAAAAATCAATCACTCTGTGGAACAAACGCACCCGAGTGCAGAGTCATCTTCTCCGTTTGCCCCAAGGTTTGATGCCAAGGACCGGTCCATATATCTATTTATCCATTATGGCGTAATACTGTCTGAAGGGCGGCAACATCAGAAGGTACCTCGTCGGTGTGGCGCCTGATTCGGCTGAGCCAACCAAAACGCTCCTGCCATTAATGTCCCATTCAAAGCACTAGGAAGACTTCTCGGACGCTCGCGCTACTGCAAGCCGGTTAGATCCTACAAGAGACATATCCAAATGGGGTAGCAGATAGGTTTTAATTTTAATTAGACTAATGTCGGTACTGTGCTATACTTACTGCGTTAAGATGGTCGCTTGCGGTACTGCGGACGTATGGCAAGCCGTTTTACTTTTTATTCGGCATTTGCTGATATCATTAAATATTTGCTGATATCTTCAAATGATTTGATGATATCATCAAATGATTTACTGATATCATCAAATGCTTTACTGATATCATCAAATGATTTGCTGATATCATCAAATGATTTGCTGATATCATCAAATGATTTGCTGATATCAGCAAATCAGTCGTTTTACTGATATCACCAAATGATTTGATGATTTCAGCAAATATTTGATGATATCACCAAATACTGAATAAAAAGTAAAACGGCTTGCCATACGGACGTTAATAGCGTCACCGAGGCATCAGCCTCACTGAATACCTGTTAAGACCTGCACAACTTTCGAAAGAGCGATCTTTGTCATTTTGGGCATCTTCACAAGTTCAGGTGAAATCTTTCCAGATCCTCAGATCGATCGATACACTGGTTTACGAGGATGAAGCTTGAGTGGCGAAAATGCTGGCCATATAGCCAGAATTGTTCGCTTTAACGATAGAAGCATTAAAATTTGCTACATTGGTGAATAAGTGAAGGCGATGAAACATCTTCAATGTGGCGGATAATAAACGTATGTTTTTGAATATGTTTAATACCGCTGGGGCTAGAGGGTTGAAAGGTTCGGAAAGACAAAAAGGAAGTATCATCGCGATGATTCTCGTATCCTTCATCACACGATAACACAGCAAGACTCGGAACGAATGTGTAAGTCTTGACGATTTGATCTACGATGGTCGATGAGATTCGTGCACCAATATATTTCTTGGTGCAAAGTCGAAAAAAAAAAGGTTTTCTGGTTAAAAACAAGAAATGCAGTGATGCGGATTTTTTTTATTTGTGTTATATATTTTTTTTAATTATGGCAGAGCCCCGGTTTAGGACAGTGATATACATATACGTACGTCAAATCCAAAGCATCCCACGCCTCACGTCTTGACCAAAAATAACTTTACGGCATTTTGCAAGAAAGTGTGCTTGCGCTGAAGAAAGTGAAAAGAGTTTTTAGGCATAATAATTGTATATTTTCTATCCACAGCATGGGGTTATGGGCTAGCCTTTGTCGCTGTTATCAACTGTATCTCGATGGTGGGGGCCATTCTCGTACCTCTGATGAACAAAGCTTTCTTTAAGAAGATCATCATGTGTCTGGTCGTGTTGGCAGTCGGGTCTATGGCTGGTACCTCCATATTTGTCCTTATACCAGAGGTGAGGATATTACGTCAGGCCCCAAACATTTGTCCTCCCAGATATGATATCTTATTTATAGTCGGAGATGAAGCCCCTGGTTCAAAACATTATTTTTTCAAAGTGGACTGTCCGATTTTATCTGGAACTCATGCAACTCAAGGTGACATTTCCCGACGACATTGTGTCGTAACTTCCCAAGTGAACGGTGGTAGTAGTGTCTACTGAAAAAAGGTAACATTGCCCTCTTTGCACTTAAACTTGAGGGGTAACTCTTGATTCCCGTGAAGCTTCCGACAGGGGGCGCCACCAGCTCAAGGTTATAGATTGCATCAGCATTGGCTGTGTGCCAAGTTTTGACCACTATAGTTCTGGCAACCTTTGACCTTGTATTCCTCCGCGGTGATGCGGTCATGTCTGGTGGTGATGCGGTCGCGAGAAAAAGCTTCCGCGGAGAAAAAGTAGTCCCCAGACTTCAAATACGCTGCATGGTCCGATTGGGTCGTATGAGGTATCAAAGTGAAGCATTCGTGAAGGCGCATCGGATGGGCTGGGTGTGGGGGTGAAATATCGTCATTATGCGCATGCGCGGTGGACAAAGGGTATGGAAATAGACGTTTTGGGATCTAGGGGAGCCACTAATGGGCCGATGGAGTCGTATGAGGTATCAATGTGAAGCATTCGTGAAGGAGCATCCGACAGAGTGGGTGAGGGGTTGGAATATCGTCATTCTGCGCATGACAGTAGACAAAGTGTATGGAAATAGACGTTTAGGGATCTAGGGGAGCCCCTAATGGGCCGATGGAGTCGTATGAGGTATCAATGTGAAGCATATGTGAGGGGGCATCTGCGTGGACTAGTGTCTCGGCTGTTGTCAACATTCTGCGCATGCGCAAACAGAGAATTGTGGGAAAAGGGTATGAAAATAGACGTTTTGGGGTCTTGGTGGGCCACTATTGGTCCTATGGAGTCCTATGAGATATCAATGTGAAGCATTCGTGAAGGAGCATCCGCCTGGACTAGTATGACGTGGGACTGACGTCATTCTGCGCATGCGCAGTAGACAAAGGGTATGGAAATAGACGTTTTGGGATCTAGGAGAGCCCCTAAGGGGCCGATGGAGTCGTATGAGCTATCAATGTGAAGCCTATGTGAGGGGGCATCCGCCTGGACTAGTGTCTCGGTCGTTGTCCACATTCTGCGCATGCGCAGACAGGGAATTGTGGGAAAAGGGTATGGAAATAGACGTTTTGGGATCTGGGTGGGCCACTGGTGGTCCTATGAAGTCGTATGAGGTATCAATGTGAAGGATACGTGAGGCGGCATCCGCCTGGACTAGTGTGTCGTTCGTGTTCAACATTCTGCGCATGCGCACACAAGGAATTGTGGGAAAAGGGTATGGAAATAGACGTTTTGTGGTCTAGGTGAGTCCCTAGTGGACCGATGGGGTCGAGTGAGGTATCGTTGTGAAGGATACGTGAGGGGGCATCCGACTGCACTGCACTAGTGTGTTGACCGTTTTCGACATCCTGCGCATGCGCAGACAGGGAATTGTGGGAAAAGTGCATTGGAAGGAACGTTTTGGGGTCTAGGTGGGCCACTAATGGTCTGATTGAGTCGAGTGAGGTATCAATGTGATGCATACGTGAGGGCGCATCCGCCTGGGTGGATGGGTGTTAGGAATATCGTCATTCTGCGCATGCGCTGGCAGGCCGTAGTATGGAAATAGACATTTTGAGGCCGATATGGACCACTATGGGTCCGAATGTGTCCAGGGAAGTGTTATTTTGTAGCTCTCGGGGTGTAGACCACGACTTGAAGGGATGTCCACCTCATCTGTGACGTCACTGGTGACGTCATCAGTGAGAGTAGTAGCGAAAGCGGGAGTTTCGGAGGTGCGATGAAGTGCATTTGGAGTAGATAACGGCCTATTTTTCCATCCAACTACCAGGTAGATTTACCTGTGAGTGTGAGTGTATGCGCGCGTGTGTGAGTGAGTTAGTGAGTGAAGCGTGCACAACGCCCGTGAGGCGTGCCCAACGCCCGTCTTAACGCATGGACGCACTAACATCGGTGAGTGAGTGATGGATTGACTGAGGTAGTGAGTGAGGGAGTGAGTGAGTGAGCGAGTGAGTGAGAGTGAGTGAGGCGTGCCCAACGCCCGTGTTAACGCATGGACGCACTAACGATCGACATCGGTCCTTACAGACTTTTTGTGTTAAATGCCGTCATTTTCATCTGACGACGATACAGCTCACCAATTCCCAGTGTACGAGTTGTCACAGCGAAACAGCTCACAAATTACCAATATACGAGTTGTCAGAGCATTTCCATCATAGCTCTCTAGATTTGTATCTAATACCGCTGTGCCGGTGCTAGGGGCCGTGTTGTCATATCATCCAAGTTGCCACATGAACAGGTACAATAAAAGCGTACCTGAGATACAACATATATTACGAAATCGTTAGATTCTTGATATGTGCTTTAGAATAGGTTAACCGAAAGGCTATACAGTGAAGTCATGTGGCTCTGTCAGTATGTCGGCATCCCTTCCCATTCCCCTTATATGTGTTGTAATTATACCAATTCTGTGCTGTATTATACAGTATCTGTCCTGTATTATATCAAATCTGTGCTGTATTATACCATATCTGTCCTGTATTGTATCATATATGTCCTGTATTATACAATATATATTCTGTATTATACAATCGCATAGCGGTTGTCATGAATAACAACAAGTTCAGCAATGTTCATACAGTTTATTATCCCCAATGTTACATCATACCCAGGCTGGGGGAGCCGCCCTGGGCATGTTTGGTATGTTCACAGCAAAACAAATTGAAATATCAAACATCATGTTTTATTATTTAACGCACCGTCACATTAGGTACAAGTGCTTACTGAGCTCAAGTCAACGATCAGCATGTAGACATATAGAGTATGTACGGCATGTTATGGTATTCATCAGTGCACGGGTGACGCGTTCAACCGATGGGGTTGTCGATCAGCTTGGTCACGAAAAACGTGACATTGGTGACCCTCTCCACTATCCACTTGGTGTTGGGACGTTGTTGTTGGGCCCATTGCGAGGCATCCACGGTGTCCAGTTTCTCCAGTATCGTCTCTAGCGAGGCCCGGTTAATGATGGTAAACGGTTGGTCAAATACCCGGATGTTACTGCTCGGGTAAAAGTATCCGACTTGGTCTGTCACCTTATGCTGCAGCACATAACCAAACGCCAGTTTTAATTTGAAGGACGTAGCTTGGTCATTGAAGACGGTTTCCATGTAGCTGCGTAGACGGACGAGATCGGTCAGTCGGAAATTGTAGATACATTGAATAGGGCGGTGACGGTGGAAACAGTGCCGTATCATGGGCCAATGGCGCCGATAGATGTCACTCACTGGATGGGCGTCCTGTAAGAGATCGCTAGGAACATTTATGGGCTCGTCCAGAAAAATGTTCGATGTCGTCAGGCGTATGACTCGAAACCGTAACGCTGGGGTCCGGCTGGATATCCAGGCCCTCCTGGACTGTGGGCATAGGCGGGCTCTTCGTCATCGCATCACCAGTGGCGTTCGTCTCCCCGGTTTTACTTCCGCGTCCTCATCTTACATCCGGGGTTTTCATGAGCTGCATTGTGCGCGTGTGTGTGTTTGTGTCCATCCGTGCA